>PVKM010014215.1:0-29316 GCA_004027735.1 Carollia perspicillata
TGCACAAGCAAAAGTGGCTATTAAAAAGATGTATGTATCTCTCAAACCAATGTAGGATAATGCCAAATAAACTGTTGATTTTATTGAGGTATTAACTTTCAATCTTACCCTTTTCAGACTTAGTAATGAGAATGTAGACAATAAATTCCATAACTTACATTTTATAATACCAGTTGGAAGCTGCTTGAAGGCAAGGTGCTACTATGAATATTTCAAATATAAGAGATAAGAAATCACTTTTCACCCTGGCTGGTGTAGCTCAGTGGATTGAGCTCAGGCCAGTGAACCAAAGGATCACGGTTCGATTCCCAGTCAGGGCACATGCCTGGGTTGCAGGCCAGTTCCCAGCAGGGGACGCACGCGAGGCAACCATACATTGATATTTCTCTCCCTCTCTCCTTCCCTTCTCCTCTAAAGATAAATAAATAAAGTCTTAAAAAAAAAGAAATCATTTTTCATTTTTATTTTAGCTGACAGAGAAATGTTAAAACAATACTGCTATCTCAACTTGGGTATCTTCTTAATACTCTCTAGAGTGTTAATGAGCACAGTTTGAAATGCAGGTCCCACTGCTATGTGGCTTGTGAAGGTCCACCAAAATCGAAAAAACATCTGCACTTAACACTCAAAATAATTAAGTTTCCTACTTTGAAACCACACATATCTGATAGAAGAATAGTGGTTTGTCCTATAATGGGCAGGGAGTGGGGAACATTTCTACAAACTACTTAATTCCTTTTTAATTTTTAATTGTTAGTTTCTCCTGTGAAATGGAAGTACCTGTTGCTCTTCCAAACTTATTTATCAGTTACTGGTATCCTGAGGCTACAAAATGAGTGAACTGCTTAAAATACTTCTTATCAATTCTAACTACTTATTTTTGTAGATAACTTTTTTCGATACTATGCAATTTCAGAACGATGAGCTTTATAACCTGTTTACGTTTAAGCCACCATTTAAATATAAATAAAAATCTCAAAAGTGTAAGCTTGCCCACTTTACTAGGTAGAATTCTGAAATAATCCCCAATGACCCACACGCTTATACAATTCCCTCCCCCACGAGTGTGGACAAGACTGTGAATGTGATAGAATAACACTCCCATAGTTATGTTACCTTATATGCCAAAGGTTTGCAGATGTCAAGTCCCAAATTAGTTAACTTCAACTTACTCAAAAGGGAGATTCTATTGGGTGGGCCAAACCTAACCAGCATTTTCGAAGCCAGTCAAGTACCAGAGAGATGATCCTGCTGGCCTGGAAGAGAGCAAATACGTAATAACCGTGTCTGAAACAGTCTTCAGAGGGGCACAGGGCTAGGACCTAAGGGTGGCTCAAAGAGCCTAGAGAGAACACAGCCAGCAAAAAAATAAGAAACTTGGTCCTAAGGCTGCCGGAAACTGAATTCTGCCAACAACCTGAATGAGGTGCGAGGAGGACCCAGAGACCCAAAGGAGAATGTAGCCCAGACACGCCTTACTCTGTGCTTTGTGCGATCCTGAATAGAAAACCTAGACAGGCCGTGTTTCTGACCTTGAGAAACCATGAGATAAAAAATGAGCATCATTTTAAGTCACTAAATTTGCAGTAATTTGTCATGCATGGACAGAAAACAGACAACCCCAATACATTCAATTAAAAAAAAAAGACAATGCCTATGGGGTATTTATGAAAAAGAGGAGAGGAACAATAAAAAATAAAGCATACAAACCATCTTTGTATTTATATCCCATTTCTTAATGCATGTCTTAAGAGGAGCACGTAGGAGAGATGGAAGGACAAACTGCGCAGCCGTTCTCATACCAGCTACATCACGCTCTAAGAGATGAGGCTAGTTTAGACCTGGACATTTTACATAGAATCTACTAATGACGGTATCTGAGAAGAAATCCAGGAGACAACAGCGTTTGGTAAATCACTGCAGTGTTTAACCTCAGGCGGTCATTCTGTAATGCTGGGAAGAGTCTTTATCGCCAAAAATCTCTGAAGACAGACTCCTGCCCAGCGGCTCCTGCTGCTGTTTTTCCAGGTCCTTCTTCCGTAGGAAAGCTCACCGAAAAGTTGATTAGTACTTCTATTTGTTAATGGCTTTGATCATTTATATTCACAAATCATACAGTGTCAGTATAATCATACAGTGACAGAGCTATGAATTCTTATGAATTCATATTGGCGTATATCTCATAAAATTATCCATAGCTGAAACAGTCTACAAGAAATTTAGCTAATGTTGGTATCGTTAAACAAAAGGCTGTGATTTGTAAAACATCAAATGTTACCAGATTTCTACAAGATCGATTTCAACAGAAGCAATGTTCCACACATCTGTGAAATACTGCAAAAACAGAAGAGTTTATCTGATTCATAAAAATGTCCTAACATCAGTAAATTGGTTTGAGACCTTGAAAGCTAAGATATGAGAAAAAAATGAAGGTTTCTATTAACTGCCTTACAATTTCTCATTTTTACTACAATACTGTCACCAAATCAAAGGAAAAGACTTACGTAAAATTTTCACCATCCCAACTAATTCCTTACAATCTTACATTATCTGTAATGAGTTTTGTTCCCTTATAATATCTGTCACATCCTCAAGCTACTGAAATGGAAACCATTCATTCCCCTTTCTCACTCAGCAAGGAGAGTAAAGTTAGCACCCTCTCAGTTCTGTATCCTGCTCCTTTATGAGTCATACCTTAAAAATATAACATCTACCATGTTTAGACACTGTCACCTAATGGACTCTTGGTCACTACCCTCCACCCTCCCATTACTCTGAGTATTGGATAAAGTCCACACAACAGTCTTCCCCTACCCTTTCACATCTGTATCCCCATCGTTCCCGATAGGAAACCTTAACAACACTTCAGCCACCCACTACCAGGGTCTCATCTGTACGGACAACAGACACACATTCACGTAAGTGCTCTAAAGAAATAAGCCCCGAAACCCAGAGATGTGAGCATGGAGGGGGAGTCCCCCATGCAAAACAGGGGGAGGGGGTAACCTGCATAAGTTGACGCTGGAGGGAACAAGTACCAGTGGTGAAACATAAGACCGAAGAGGCACACATAGGCTCACTCAGGAAAAGCACTAAATAGCGCGCAAAGAACTCTGGAGTACATCCTACAGGCATTTCGACCATAACAGCACTCCTCAAAGCAGCACTGGTCAGAGAAGTCTCGGGTTATATGTTTCGCTGTGGTGGGAGAATGAGCAATGAAAAAACATCAACCCTGAGATACAGGTATTATACCTGCATTTTAAAACAAAGAAACTAAAATTCAAGGAAGGCGAGTGGTTTGTCTGATGTCATACAATTAGGAGCTGAGTTGTAACTGAACCATTTGTCTGACTCAACAACCTATGGTCATAACTATTGGCCCTTAATGCAACTAAGGTCCACTCTTGATTCCAGGCTCAACTTTAGACTCCGATTTGTTTTCCCCAGAATGAAGGAATACACCACTGATGCCAAGTGCCCCTGGTACTTATGTCAGTAATACGTAACATGGTAACTTAAGTTCCCACTGCTATACTTTTTGGTTCAGTGGTGTTAAATCTCATACTGGGCATATGTTTCTAGAGTCAGCAAAGGAAAAGGCCCCGTATGGTCCAAACAGTCCTGGAGTGCCCCTAGAAAAGTACCACACTGGTGAGCAACCTCTTCTCATTTCCAATGGAGAATGTTCCCCGCCCCCACCCCCACTATTGGAAGAGACCACCGTTTTTAAACTGAGTACTAGAGAGAGAACTGAACAAGATTTCAGGGATACGCACGTTCACTGAGCAAAGTATCAAAACATCAACTATTTAAGTTGTCTTTTGCTCTTCTCTGTTCTTTAACTAGAACTGCTGCATTCTGCAAACCACCATATAATACAGGCACACCTCGGAGATGATGATGGTCTGGTTCCAGGCCATCTCAATAAGGCAAGTCCTAAACTTTTCGCTGGTGGAGGCGCTTACCTTCAATGCACTGAAAACGCAACATCTGTGAGGTGCAATAAAACGAGGTATGCCTGCATTAGACTCTCCTGTTTAAAAGAAACAAAAGCAGTTTTGGAAGACAATCTTTTTTGATCCTCAATTTTCTCCTTAATTTTTCATTTAAAAAAGATTTTAATGGAAACATTATCATAATTTATAATTGTACTAGATTAACAAATGTTTTCACATAAGTAGTCATAATTGGAGATGCTAGGATGCTTTACAGATACACACATTTTAGACTTTTTAGTTTTTTCTTTCAACTGAAAGCCGCTGGGATCACTATGACTCTTCTAGGAGATAAAACAATTTCCATGGTGTCCCTCATCATAAAAATTACTTTTAAATCTCTTCCCTTAAGAAAAACTATGAAATCTATAACTCTTGAAACATGGTATATAAATACTGAATGCTAAGAAGACATGTCTTTAATTAATTTATTTTTTTTAATTAATTTACCTTTAGAGAAAGAGGAAAGGAAAGAGAGGGAGAGAAACATCAATGTGTGGCTGCCTCTCCCACGCCCCCTACTGGGGACCTGACCCACAACCCAGGCACGTGCCCTGACTGGGAATCCAACCTGCAACCCTTTGGTTTACAGGCCCTTGCTCAATCCACTGAGCTACACCAGCCAGAGCTAATTTATTTTTGTAAACACAGTTTTAATTTAACAATAGTTCTTTTCTAAACCTCTTACCAGAACTTGGCCCACTTTCATGTTACAATAAAAAAGCTAAAGGGAAGAAGTTAACATTGAGTTGAGAGTTGTTGCAGGTCAAGAGAAAGAGAATCAGAATTACTATCTGTGTGAGGCCGCTTTTTTACTTTACCCAGATATCAAGAAAGTTGTGGTAATATTTTAAAGCCAAGTAAGCTTTTGAATCATCTGTAAAAGTTAACCTGGAAAACCACCTTCACTAATATGAAGAAAATACTTACTACAATTATGTATAATTACAAATCTGACATTTCCAAAATAAATATTTTCTGATTTTGCTAGATCGGACGACTACCCAAGGTAAAAACGGATTACTGGAATTCACAAATAACTCCACAACTGCTTAAATAGAATCAGGTACTTCAACCCTTGGCCTCATCAAAGTCATCAAAGGACTGAGATTGAAATCAGGTGATCTGATCTTTACCAAAAAAAAAAACCCTGCGTAACTAAATATGAGGTTACTCTCACAATTATACATTGAGTTCGACATAAAAAAATAAACACACAGCCACAAAAATGTATAATTAAGAATACAGAATAACATTTATTCTCAATATGCTCTGTTGCCTTTTGAAAAGGATAACAACGGGAGCCCGAGCATAAGGCACAACCAGTCCTTCAGGTTTGCTATTCCTAAAGGGTATTTTCACATAAAGAACACTACAGTGAGTCAAAGGGTCCCTAGGTCTTTCTTCAATTTACGATCCAAAGCCCCTGGGGTGTGAAAGGTGTGAGCTGCTGAGTCGCGTAGCAAGCTTCGTCGTTTTTCTGAGGAAGAACCAGGCTAACATCACCCCCGAGACCTAGCGGCCCAAAGGTTCCCCGCCCACTGGGCTCCCGCCCCAAGGCTGTCAACGCCCACGCCCGGAGGCAGGCTGCCTAGCAACGCGGCCCGCCCCAGCACGCCCTAGCCCGCAGGGAAAAGGCCAGAGGGGTTGTTCTACCTCCTTTTTCTTCTGTCCTCCCCCGAGCTGGATGCACAGGAGCAGCAGCAGGAGAAGAAAGGGAAAGCTCCCGGTGGGCAGGTACCGCAGCCGCCGCCCCGCCTGCCTCCGGCGTGAAGGAGCGCCCCTGGCACCCATCGCCGCAGGGCAGTGTCTCCTCCACGCTCGGTAACCGTGCGCGCCCAGCTCCTACCGGCGCCCTACACCTGCCAGACCAGCCGTGCGGAGCGCCCTGCTTGTGCCCCGGTGGGTGGCTGCGGCTTCGCCAGGGACCCGTGCGGCGGCCGCAGACGCGGAGGAGGAAACTGACAGAGCATCCGGTTCACGGGGAGAGGGGACCTGGAAAGGCCCGGGATGGGGCAGGAAGTGGGCGTGGCGAGGCGAGGGCGAGGGCCTCCGCGCGCCACGCTGCGTCGCGCCCTCCACCCGTGTCTTCCCGAGACCCTCGCAGCGGGGGCGCGTGGTTCTCTCGCTGGCTGACCTGAGGCTGTCTGAGCAAGGCTTTCTTGCTACTGGAGCCAAAACTGGGCCCTAGGAATATACGAGGGCCTGTGCGTCCGACACTACCTGGAGCCACAGACAGACATGTCTCATTGGATGGTGCAGAAGAGCTTTGAGGATTTAGTAAGGACCTGGACACTCTAGCCAACGGCAATCTCCGTTCTCATTGGTATATTTTTAGGGACACAGCTGTAGCTCACATACCCAGCCCTCTGAAGCCCTCTAAGATAATCTGGAGAACCTGTGGATTTAGTTGCCGCCCAAGACTTTGCAGATGTACCTTGCAGCCCTGGCTGAGGAGCCAGCCAACCTGCAAACCACTTCGTTGATTTCTTTGGTCGTTCATTCAGCATTCGTGGAGTGCCAAACGTGCAAAGCACTGTACTAGACACTTTGAATGCAAAAATGAATAGGACTTCATTCGCTTCCTGCTCTCTAACCATTCCAAGAACAATAGCAACAGACTGTTGATTGACTGTTTGACAGAGGCCAAGTACTGTTCTAGTGCTTCATATGTACACTTTTATTCTTTTATCTCAAGTTTTTTTTTCACTTGGGTCGTGAACACATTCGATAGTCTGATGAAACCCATTGACCCAGTATTAAGATAGTACTTATAAACGCATAAATTAAATACATAGGATGACAAGGGAATTAACTATAATTAAACATAATTATCAAAATTTCAAAATTCACCTCCCTCCACCTGGTGGTCAACCAACATTTGTATTGGGGAAATACTGGGGGCAATCTAGATGTGAGAACCAACGTGTAAACATTCAAACTGCACTGTGTGAGTATTGATCGAGGAGCGCAACTGTGAGAAACCTGACCTACTAAGTGACATGAAGGCTGTAGATAACTCCCAAAATCATACACATCTAGGAACACATCTAATAGCAATTGTAGTATATATGGTAATTTCGAAGTAGTGATGATAGTATTTTGAAATGTCCACTACCATTGTACTATAACATGAAAGCGTCTGTCATTTCTACTGGAAACAAAACCATGTGCATGAAAACCCTATTTTGTTGCCTGCCTTCAAGATTGAAGAAAAGATTTCCACTATAGGGTAATAGAAAAGAGATTAATTTTTTTTTCAAGGTTCACAGATGCTCTGAAATTGCATGAACTCCAGATTCACAACTTCTGTTGCACAACTACCCTATTGGATAAGTCCTATTATGGCAATTTTCAGATAAATTATGGCCAGAAGATCTAACTGAAAATCACATAACTAGAAAAGAGTAGAGCAGGAATTTGAACATTGGCAGTCTCATCCCATAGTCACTCTTACATACCATGGGATGCCATTTTTGTAAAAGGAATTTACAAATAAACGTCTTTATCTCCCAGGCTTTTAATTTCCTATTCTTCTGTGAGCATTTTCGCCCTTAGTAGTTATCCTAAAATAATAACTCCTTGCTTTTTTCCTCGAGACTTGTGAAAGTGGCCTCAAATTTTCTCTATTTGAAGACAAAAGTAAATTTATGATCTATAACAGCTAAACATACTCATTGAGAGATACTTACCATAATCAAAATGTATCATCAGCTCCTTTCTCTCCAAAAATGGTCTCAATTTTTTTTGCTATAAGTGATGGTACCACCATCCTCCTAACAACCAATTTTCAGAGCCTCCGAGCTGCCTTCCATTTTTCCCATTCCCTCCAACCGTGTAGCCATACATATTCAGTTTTGAAGTTACTCTGACTCCAGCGTTTCAGGGCGATGACTTGTACTCATTTTATAACGCCAACACGAGCATTCTGTACAAAGGCATTAGACACCATTATTCATCCTCTGTCCTTTGCTTATAATGCATTGTTCTCCTCTACCGTCCTCCTCCAAGACTACTTAGTTTTGAGTCTTACATTCTATTCTTGGTAAAGCAGCTAGAGTGATCCTGTTAATACAGAAATCAATGCAAAGTATGTTTACTGCCCTTAAGCATAAAAAGCAAAGTTTTTTCCATGACCTCAGGAGCCTACATTGCTTTGCCCCTGGCTACCTTTCCAACTTCATTTCCAACTCTGTTTGCACTTTCTCACTCTGCTCCAGCCAGGCTAGCTTTCTTGTTTTCCCCAAGTACATCAACTACACTGCCTCTGGTGTTCACAGTGCCGTTCTAATCGGTGAAATTCTTTTCGTATAGTTAGATGTTCACACGGCCTACTGGATCATTTTATTCAGGCCAAGGCCCAGATCTCCTAAAATGTCCTCTCCTCTTTGTTCAGATCACCCTTTCTAAGAAAATAAATAAACTCCTTGCCCTTCACACACACCCCATTAACATTTTTATAGAATTTATCACTACCTGAAATTATGCTTTTGTTTTCATTTATTCCTAGTCTTCCTCATTAGGATTCAAACTCCGTGAGACAGGGGCTTTATGTCCACACTCTCCAGAATAACCCATTTTCTATTTTTTATTGACGTTAGGCTTTTGTATCCATTGATCTGTCTTTTCCCATTAGAATGTAAACTGCAGGAAGGCAGGGGCTTTATTTTCTCATTTTTGAACCCATGCTACCCAGAATGATGCATTTGTTGAATGATGGAGTGAGTCCAGCCATTCTCCATTTATTCCCTAAAGTATGGCATCCATTGGGTCACTGTTTTTGGTCCACAGACTTTCAATCACTCTTTACTGGGTCCAAAAGGAGGTCCAAACTATTGACAGTGGCTCATGGCCAAATCCAACCCTTTAGTCTTGCTCTAACACCGCCACCATCAAACTGGAGAGTGCACCAAGGATTACATAGACAACTGATTTTAAGAGAATTAATTTCCAAAATTTCAACTACCATGTGTACTTTCCTAATGACATCTACACACAATATGGATGAATTTTACAACATAAACATCCAGACACAAAACTAATATGTTGGAGTTTGTGAAAATAAATGAAGGCCAACCACATGAGAACAGGCAAAGGCTATATATTCAGAGCTTGCTATAGCAAGGGAGTCAGCCACCATCATCTGAATTTGGGCAGAGAAAAGGCAGGCAGAGGAGTACAAAAGACTGATAGCAGAATAAAGGGGAAGGTTTCAGGCATGCCCTGATTGGAGGCTATTGGCATGCGGAAGCTGCAGGCAGGCTAACAGGAAGGATGACTAATGTGATTGGTTAGTGGCACATATTTGGCATTCTCTAGTTGGTCCTAAGTTGGAAACAGGGACAACAATTAGGGAGCTGTCATTATTTGGAACTAATTGTTACTGAGATTACTTTTGGATCCCAACTGAGGATGGGGGCTGGTTGCCAGCACCAACCATGTGATTAGAGGGGTGGAACTTTTAGTCCCACTCCTTGACCTCCAGGTTAAAAGGGGCAGCAGATTGATTTAATTGCCCATGTCCAATAAGTTAATCCTTTGTGACTATGTAATGAAGCATCCATAAAAATCTAAAAGAGTTTCTGAGTTGGTGAACACATGGAGAATCCAGGAAAAAGACACATTTGGAGAAAGCATAAAAACTCTACAGCCCTTCCCGTATACCTTGCCCTATGAATCTCTTCCATCTGTCTGTTCCTGAGTTACATCCTTTTATAATAAGTTGGCAACCTCATAAATAAAATGCTTCTTTGAGTTCTGTGAGCCACTCTAGCCAATCCTTAGAATCCAACAGGAGGGGTGTTAGAACCTCCAATCTATAGCCAGTTGGTCAGAAACATAGGTGTGAGGATTTACAGGAACTTTAGTGTCATAACTTGGGGGCTCGACATGTGAAATTTTGCAGTTTGAGCTCTGAAGTTGTTTTCAAGGCTCAAAAACCACCTGCAGAGCAAGCGGTCTCCCTGTGCTGACAGTGTGCTTGATAAAGGGTACCCACTGCACGGCTGATAAGCAACACCCCCTGTATTGGAACTGCTCAACCAACAACCATTGTTCTGTGTGCTTGAATGGACACTAGGACTTTGAGAACTGCTTCATTACATGTTACCCATCGTTCTGATCATGGAAATTTCATTTGCCCCCACCATTCAGAAAACGAATAATGTAAGTTTATGACCTCCTTCCCTAGCAGCCCTTCTCTTTAATGATGATCGTCTGCACCTTATGCCTTTTGAAATCCCTGCCTCCCCACCCCTGTCCCCATGTGGGAATGCATCCTTGGGTCATATTGAGGGCTACATTCTCTGATTTGCAAATCACATACTTTACAAAGTATTCCTCCCAGTATTTCCAGTACCCACCTGCACCCTACATAGTTATTACAATATTATTGACTATATTCCTTATGCTGTGCTTTACCCCCGCCCCCATGACTATTTTGTAACTACAATCTGCGCTTCTTACGCCCTTCACCCTTTTCACCCAGCCTTCTAACCCCCCTTCCGTCTGGCAACCATCTAACCAACTTGTTCTATACATCTATGAGGTCTTCTTTTTCTGTCTTGAATGTTCATTTATTTTGTTTTTTAGATTCCACAATTAAGTGAACTCATATGGTCTTTATCTTTCTCTGTCTGACTTATTTCACTTAGCATAATACCCTCTAGGTTCATCTATGTTGTTGCAAGTGGTAAGATTCCATTCTTTTTTTTATGGTTGAGCAATATTCTCTTGTGTGCATGTACCACAATTTCTTGACTACACAGGTTGCCTTCCTATTGTGGCTACTGGAAATAATACTGCAATAAGCACAGTGTTTGTCTCCACCAGATATCCCCAGAGTGGGCCATACCAACAAAATTATTTTCCTAATCCATCACTCTGTAACATTTCTCAAGCACCAGAAAAAGAGAGAAACACAAATAGAAATATAAGGAGTGAATACCAACTTCAGACAAATATTAAATTATCATTTTAAAGTGATTAGCTCCTATCTGCAAGGCAAGAAAACAAAGTTTAGATATAGGAAAACACATTTTAACATATATACACACAAAAGAGAGAGTCTATGGCATTTTTATCAAGCCATAAAATTCAAAAGCCAGATTTTATTGAATGCTGAAATTTAGAAATGAAATGGAAGAGGAGTCTTCTAATGAAATAAAATAATCTGTAGACCAGACAATCTCTTCATGAGGGTCTTCCCATTTTTGTTTCAAAGGAGCTAGCAAATAAACATTTTGCTAATGTCTCAGTAGTCACTGTAATTTCAAATTGTCTCTGGGGAATGTCACCAGAGGGTAAGTACCCATCACACTTTGGAAACATTAAGGAAGCAGGGTTTGGCCTGAAAGAGGTACAGTTTCAGGTTGACACGTGCCCATGAGAGCCCCAGCGGTCAACAAGGCTGGTATTTGTGCAAACTTGTATCTCTGGAACTTGCCCTGATCAAGGGCCAGACAAACCCCCTGACTTTGGGCAGCTGCATCTAAAGAAATCATTTCTCACAAGACTGAGGGGAAGCTCAATTTGAAATGGTGATGTAAAGCACTTTTACTCAATCAACACCAGTGTAAGGACACCTGGATTCCTGCTTCCTCAGCACTGGTTCAGGGATACACTGTCCAGGTCTATTTCTGTCCCCTCCTTATACACTGTTCTTCATGGAGACTAGAAAAGCAGATGATAGTGTTACTGGAGAAAGTCAGTTCTTCTTGCCAACACAGTAAAGAATTACAGATCAGCAATCCTATTAGTGTGCAAGCAAAGTCTACTAGTGTTAAGTTCTCCTGAGAGAGACCTGGCCTAGCTAATGTGGGGGTAAATGGCAAGAAAGAGCTTGGGTGGCAAGTGCAAGGGTGGCAAGGGGCATCAGGTTCTTTGTTCTGAGGACTTACATAGTTGGTGGGATGGGGGTGAGGGAGTTACATATTGATTACTGGGTAAAGGTAATGCCACTCTCCCCCAGGGGATGTGACTACCTAAATGTAGGTATATGTGGGAGTTCTTTCCTAGATAGTGGAAATGGTGCATAGAATTTCAAAGACTCCCTTCCTGCCTTGTATACCTTGAGATGTTTGGGACACCCAGCTATCTTAGTAAGATTGTTACAGAAGCCTACAGGAAGAAGCCCAGTCTCAAGGACTCTCCCCTCCTCCTGTACTAGTATAATTTTGCTTGTGGTGTTCTCAATGCCTGGCAATCTTATTGAACCAGGATCAGGACTGCTGGATCAGTGGGTGATACATGCCTTCCTTTCCTTCTAGTCTGTTGTATTAAGTTCTTTTTAGATTATAAAGGCAAGGACTCTGCCTTTATCTCCCCTCTGGCTGCTCCTTCCTAGCTGCTCCCTAACAATAGAAACAAATGCTACAAAGGCTAGAAAACAATTCACCAAAAAACAATATACATCTGATCATATGACTCAAAAACCCCAAGATAACGTATTCCTAAGTGAAAAATAAATAAATAAATAAACCCAATGCTGAACCACCACAATTAAATATTGATCAGAACTCAGTTCAGAGTAAAATGAATCTCCCATTCATGGTCAGGGTGACCCCTTGAACCCATGAACACATAGAGATCTCAAGGGTCTTCAGTGTGCACATCATTATTAAGTCTAACCTCCTGCTCCAATAGTAAGGGTGTCTGCTGAACTTGGTGGAACCTTCCTTTACATTAATATCCTCCAACCAAAGAACATACCAGAAGGCTTGTGTTTTTTGGAGGACTCAAGGAAGTGTGGCTTTGCTCTGGATTAAGACTGATCGGAAGCAGGGAAAGTCCCAAAGTAGGATATCTTAGTCCTTTTTATCTAGAAGGTTAGAGGAACAAGGGAGAGCTAAAGATAAAATTAATCAAAAAAGACACAGTCACTTTATTGGTTGGGAGAGGCAGATATTTGGTCATATTCATGGTTTGCATCGTGCCATTCTTGTCTTTGCTCCAACACATTGTGGAAGGGAACTGTCATTGTCTTGCTCAGTCACCCGCACAGGATAGACTTGTCTGATGTTCACCTTCTGTGAAATCTTTTATATTCGACAGAGGAATACTAAGTTCTGACGTTAGCGCCAAATCAGCTCCAAGCTGACTGCAGCCAGGTGTGGATTTGTTCTTTCTCATCCTGAGCAAAATTATCTTCATTTTCTAATCAAAAATAGCGTAGGCTTCTAGTGAGGATTAAAATGAACAGAACATGCAAGGGGATTATTACAAAGCTCAAAATATATACACTCTTAGTTAACACTTGATAGTGTTATGATCATTTTCCATTCCATTGAAAATATGTCTGTTTCCCTCCTGCTGAGAACACTTTGAGGACAGGGACTGGGCTTTATTTGTGTTCCCTGCACCAACTTGTACTCCCTGTCCCAGCACTACAATGAGTAGAGTGTTTGGGAACAAGGGCTGTGGAGTTGGACTCTGCTGTACTTCTCCACTGGCAGAGTGACCTTAGGCAGATTATATTACCTCTCTGCTCTTCAGTTGCTTTATCTGTAAAACAAGGATAATAGTAGCACAACGAAGATGAAATAGTGAATACAGGGATTTTAGAGCAGCGCCTAACACATTGTAAATGCTATTTATTAACCCCCTTTGTGGTCAGAGGTGCTGAATAAATGTTGAACTAAATGCAGACATTAGGGTAAATACAGGAGTAGGGGCAAGAGAAAAGATATGCATAGTTCTCATGTAAGAAACATGCGTAGTTATTCAGCATGTTTCCCTTGGAGTACCTCTAGCTGCTGTGTGGAGAATGGACTACTCAGCGAAAGGATATGAGCAGAGGTTCAACCCGCGTCCTGTTAATGTATATGATGCAACACAGGAACATAAAAGTTTTTGCCCCAAACTATTATACAGAGGCTCATATTGGCTGTACCGAGTTTGGAAACCAAAGGTTGGAAATATTAGGCATTAATATTTAGTCCCAGTGGACTTTTCTCACTTCCCTAAACCTAAGCATTCGTTAGACAGACTATCTAAGTGATTTCAGTATATTTCAAACAGTTGGATATTTAAGCCAAGTTTTGTGTGAAGAGTGTTTCCTAGAAATATTCCAAAATAAGAGTGATTTTGTATATGATTTTAAACTGTATCTTAATAAATAAATAAAAACTGAAATATTAAAGTATCTATGTAATCAACAGGAATTAAATTATTACTATTATTATTTTTAATCCTCACCTGAGGATATGTTTATTGATTTTAGAGAGGAAAACAAAGATGGGGAGAGAGAAACATCCATGTGAGAAAGACACATTGATCGGTTGCCTCCCGTATGCGCCCCAAGCGGGATTGAGCCCGCTAGACACGTGGCCTGCCCAGGGCGCACACCCTCAACCTTTTCATACACAGAACAGCTCTCCAACCAACTGACCTATCTGGCCAAGGCTAAATGAGTTTTATGAATATCGTTAGACCTTGACCTAAAACCAATTCCCATAGTGTTAAATTAAAATATTTCTTTTTATTCGTATAATTTAGTAGCATGTATAAAAATTCATTGCATAAGATATTTTCATTACTATTTGATTTTGGCCCTAGAACTTTTATCAAAGTCAATTTAGATTAATACCTAAAATACAGTATAACAGAACAGTCTGATAAAAGATTTGTGAAATGGAGTCATAGTTCCGAAGAGCACACACCTGTGCAATTGTATTTTAGAACTGATGTTTGTGTTTGGGTTGGTTTCAGAGCAATCTCCAGCGTATGATTTGATTGTGTTGAATATTTGGTTATCTCAAACAGCATTTCACTTATTTGTTCATCATACTCCATGTATCTGGAGCTGCCAGTGGAACATATGTTAGGGTCAAAAAATATTTTTTCAGAGAACTGTTCATTGGTTAACTGAGGGGAACATGAGCAAGGGTATTATTTTCTTAAGTCCTTGCATATTAGATGCTTTAAGATCAAAGTCCAAAGTCTGGCTGCTTTTTGACAGAATGCAGCCAGAGTTTCCTGGACACACTAAGAACATTTCGTTTTTCTTAGAAATTATATAGAAGGAAAGTAGGGATATGGACAAATGATTGAAGTGGTTTAATGCAAGCAATCTGGAGCAATTTCTTAAAAAAAGGAAAAGATTCCCAGAGGGTCACAGAAGTGTGGAGCGAGTACCTCTGAGATTCTTGAAATAATTAAGGAGTGTTCTACCGAACCAGGAAAACATTGGAAGGGAGGGAAGCTACGCGGCCGGGTGAGCAGAAGAGATCATTTCACTTTCCTTATTATGCCAAACAGGTTGTCTGAGGTTGGACAGGTGTGAGGTTGCTGCAGAGTACTTAACCGTGTCATTTTGATTTGTGGTTCTCATGGCTTAAAAAAGCTGTAATTCATTAGGATACAAGTGAACAATTTAGCTTACTTTTTACTTCCTTTCAATGATCTTTTCTTTTGAATTATTATGTGTGTGTGTGTATACACACACATAGGGTTGAATTAGACTTTTAAAATTAATGAGTGAACTGTATACTGAGTCTCCAAATACATGACTTTCTTCCTATTCCCTAAACTCACTAAAGAGGGTGTCTTCTATATGCTTGTATTCATATGCCAACATTTTCTTTCACTGAATAAATGTTCATTTTAACATTGTCATTTTCAAGGAAAGAAATGATGAGTTGTTTTTTTAACATCACAAATGCTGAGCTGACGAGTATGAGGTTTTTTTCATATTAACAAGAATATTACACTGAATTTATAATCAGTCATTAAGTTTTATTGGCGGAATATTATAACATATTCCATTGGTTTCCTACAAGAGTTCATAATATATTCTAGGAACTAAATTTGTTATTAAGAAATATGTGAAAGGATATTTTTCTGGGCTAAAAGCAAGACTTAACCAAGAAGCTCTAAATGTAAGTACCACAATTTATTAGTCAATTAGATTTAATATGCAATAATTTTATTACTAAAAATTATTTTACCCATTAAAATTGTATGTAAATTATTATAGGGTACAAAAGGGGAATGTATAAAGACTATTTTTTAAATGAGTGGAAAAGCACTCTAAGTCAGAGATTTATTTCACCCACTGACACTGAAGCTGTTGCTCACGATGGTTCTTTAGTAAGCCATAGAGTGCCTGCCCAACGGAGAATAAAGCGATTTTAAATCAACAGAACCTGTATTTTCTGTATCGTTACGTGAACAAGCCAATAGTGTATATCAGTCTGCAAATTAGAGTAAACCTGCAGTGACTTGGCATGATTGAAAATCGAGAATTCATTAGTTATTCAAATTAATTGAAATTTTTGTTCATGCTCTTTGCTTATGAATTCACACAATTAAAAATTCTAATGTAACTCTGGCAGGTGTGGCTCAGTGGATTGATGGCAGGCCTGTGAACCAAAGAGTAGCCGGTTTGATTCCCAGTTGGGACACGTGCCTGGGTCACAGGCCAGGTCCCCAGTGGGGGGTGTTTGAGAAGTAACCAGATATTGATATTTCTCTTCCTCTCTTTTCTCTCTCTGATAATAAGTAAATAAAATCTTTTTTTAAAAAAACCCAGGTGTCTGCCTTATTTACAAAAATATTCTAAAATAATCAGTATACTAAATATTTAAAGTATATCAAATACCATTTAGTAGTTATGATCCAAGACCTCTTCCACATCAAATGGTGGTTTCTCATCATTGTTGGTATTTATCTCTACTTCAAATCCATGCCACGTGCTCTGGCCCCCTTGATGCTACCCACCACTCAGGCTTCAAATCCTCAAACTCTAGTCCTGGTCCTTCTCATTTCATATGAGGACTCCTATGTAACACTCCTGCTATTTCCCTTTGCATAGAATCTAATCCACCACCTAGACAAATTTCCTGGGAGCATATTACCTTTATGTCACCCTTCTACTTGAAAACCTTCCCTGGCTCTCAAGTCAATGATCACATTTCAAATCCCAGGTTCTGCGTTCCAGCCTTGGTCTTTCTTACCCGTCTCTTGTTACTTTCCTAAGCACTTCCTGGCCACTTGCTTTCTCATTATAGCCCCCCTGACTCCCATCTCCCTACCCCCACACTCTGCGTTTGGCTCAGTGTCGTGGCTTTTCCTGGCTCCCTGTCTCAGGCCCTTCCCGGTCTGCAATGCTGAAGCCCAACGCTTTATCATGTGTGCCCCAGCCCGAGTTCCTGTTTCTCCAAGAAGGCTTCCCAGAATCCTCCAGTCCACCAGGAGCTGGATTTCTGAGTCCGTTTTCTAGTCCAATCATTAGACAATTAGTGATATATTGCAGCAGTTCTCAGACTTCTTGAACTCAGGCCCCTTTAGACTTTTGAAAATTATTGAGGACCCAGAGAGCTTTTGTTCATGTGGCCTCTATCTATCAATATATGCCATATTGTAAATTAAAACTGAGGGGAAAAGTGATACAATTTATATAAAAATAACAAGTCCATTGCTGGTTAGCATAAATAACATTTTTATTTGTTAACGTTTTAGGGAAGAGAGTGACTTTTTTACATTTTGACCAATCTCATTAATGTCTGGCTTAAGAGAAGACAGGTATATATTCATACTGTTTCTACATTTAACCTGTTGTGATTTTACACATCACATAATTTCTAGAAAACTCCATGTTTGCTTGTGAGAGAATTATAGTTAAAAAGAGTTTACCATGGAATAAACTATGGATTTGGGGATCTAAAAACTAGTTTACTTGGCTTATTTATATCTTTACCTACTTGTAAAAAATATATAAAAGAAACAGGGAAGTTACATAAAGTTACAATTATTCAGCACAGATTATCCTATTTCTGGCATTAAATTTCAAATAAACGTTCTTCCAATACTAATACTGGGTTACTCTGCACAATGCCTATTCTTAATTGAAACAAATTTATATTTTCATATCAGCATAAACAAAAGCCACTGAGTTTACATAAATGTAAGACATTATTTTTGTTATAAGTCCATAACATATTCCAAATTCAAAGGTAAATAACTTTAGGAATTATTTAAGTCACCACTAACTCCTTTCAATTAGAAATGGTAACTATAATTTAGTCTACTAATTGTCCCAACTGTCCACTATTATTACGGCTGCATAGTTGTAGATGTTGTAGAAGATATTATTTACAGTAGCCTGGACTGGTGTGGCTCAGTGGGGTAGGCATCCTGCTGAAAACCAAAACGTTGCCAGTTCGGTTCCTTGGTTGAGTGACATGCCTGGTTTTCCAGTCAAGTCCCTGGCTGGGGCGTGTGAGAGGCAACCAGTCAATGTTTCTCTTGCACATTGGTCTTTCACTCCCTCTCCTTCCTTCTTCCCTTCTCTCTAAAAATAAATAAATAAAAGCTTTTAAAAAACATTATTTATAATAAATAAGCTTACTCTTTTGGAAAGTGCTAATTAACTTCTATTTAATGTTACTACTTTCAAGAGTACAAAATTATGTATGTGGTATGATCACAGCACTTAATATACACACAAAAAAGCGATTTTATTAAAGTGTTAGGATTTTGGACTGGTTTACTCCTCTAATAGAAACATATTTTTAGAAGTTTTTTGACGTCAATTATTTCAGAAGTTGGCAATGCATTTATTATCCAATCAACAATTATTTAGCATTCTACTGTAGGGAACATGGCACGTTGATTGGTAATCTTATATAAAATAATTTAAAAAATAACCCTACTAGTCCTCAAAAAACTCACATATTTTGGGGGGAGACAAAGCAAGCCCTCCTGAAAGTTACATGAGGAGCAAGTGACACTATAACAGATGCAGACTCTGCTTTGGCAATAATTTTCATCACTGTAAATATTGGCTAAGTTTTTTCTCTTTCAACAGGACTGTAAGGATAGGAATTTCAACTGCATCCATTTCTACATCTCCTAGTCCTATCACATAGTAAAAGTTTCCAGTATTTTTAAAATATAAATGGTAGCGTTTGTGGGCTATTTCCTGTGGGTCAAGGCAATAAGAGGTTGCAGACTGGAATCGGAGAGGTAGTGAGAACTATGAAGGCGCCATCGAAGTTATGGAGCAGGAAACCCATGAAAGTCCGCTATCATTTCTGGGCATGTGAAATAAAAATATTATTGTATGAAGCAGACAGGGATGTTTTGTAGCATTCTAGAAGGCTCTTTTGATTCCACAGAAAGGTAGATGGATGGCATTTAAATAGAAAGTAGCTAAGAATAGCCAAAAATCATTTTAGAACCCTATTGGCCCCTGGACCAAGAGGTTTGCATGAATTGTCTCACTTGCACATGAGGTGATGAAGGCTTCCCAGGGTTTCACATCTTGCTCAAGGTCATAAGGTTGTTAAGTGGTAGAACTAGAAGTAAAATCCAGTTTTACCGTGGCATTAATCTCGGTCTTCCTTGTGTCAAAAATATTTAAATACGTCTATCTACTTACACAATCAGGAATCCTTATTGGCAAAGAACGCCTTATTCTCTTTGATTTCTCTCTCGGTGTTTCTTTCCATAATGCCTTGCAGAAAGGAAGTGTTTGTTGAAGCTGGATTCACCTAATACATGATTAACAAATATATCATGTGGCTTGAGAAAAACAGGAGATGAAAAGATAGCAAAATAAGGGGTAAATTGGAAGGATAAAATCTAAGATTTCATAGTCTAAATCTTAGACTGGCGGTGGGAGGAGGGGGTTGGAGGTGTGCTCAGAAAGACCACCAGTGAAGTGGCTGTTTTTAAGACCCACCAGCGAGCACACAGTCTACTAATTCATTTATCCACAGGTAACCCAGTTTCTCCCTGTAGGCATATCGAGAGTTATGGTGGCTATAACCACCCGCCAGGATTATTGTATTCCATATTGAATAGGATAGCCAAAGAATGAGAGAACTTTTATGCATAGAAATATTTAAAAACAGAATAAGCACCTAGCTGCCTTTGGGGGTAGATACATACCTTTCTACAACTATAGCACTGCTGAGTCCACGATAGCTCCAGGTGCTATAATTTATGAATAATAAGCTAATGGAGTTCCTGTGTGCCTACAACACAGGGAAGAACTGTGAAAGATGATGACCATATAAAATATACCTCTGGGACTAATAGCAGAAGATATTAATGTCTTTACAATGTTTAATAAGTTTCAATTATGGTTTTAGCTCCAAAGAGAGTTTTAAAACTATCCTAAAATTAGCCAAATAAGAGAATAAAATGCAATCATTATTCTCACAATGATGACTCCTCCATCATGCTCCACCAATTTAATTAAAAGATGGGTGATAAATTTTATGTCAGCAGATGTGTATAGGAGAGTGAGCGGGGAGCCAAATCAACGAGCCAAAATGCAGGACTACACACCACGGTGGTAATAATGTCTTTGTTGTATAAGCAAATGCTATTTTATGTCATATTTGCATACAGAGATTTCATTTATTGATTCAACTTTAGGGTAGTCTTGTAGTATTATGGGCATAATTCAATAAACAATTTCAACTACAGAAGAGAGAACAATATAATTTAGATTGATTCTATTTTATTTTGTAAGATGGCATTCTTTCTTCATATTTAGATGCAAATGTGATCATAAAACATGTTTAATTTTATGAAAAAGATGACAGATGATTAGCATTGCTAACATACTCTTTTAAGTATGTACTAACAGTACCCTAAAATAAACCTTTAATGACAGAAAGCTGCTTTCAGCCCTATATTTTTCTCTCAATATTCAAATGCACTGTCATGACTGGTGGCCATTCCTAAAAATATGTAGATTATTTAATGTCCCTTTACAAGTCTACATAAAAAATGAAAAAGACATAAATATTATGAAAACTGAGTGTATCTTTGACAAGAAGTGACTTGATGATATCTTAATCCAGTTTGATTGATAAAAAAGAAAATTCTTTTATATAATACATGTGTGTACATATACACATACAATATTAGATATAATATTATATATTAATAATTCTAATAACATGCCATTAATTAGTAGATATGTTTATATTATATATAAATATTTCCTCCATAACAGAGAATACATAAACACTTGAAAGGGGCCTGATTATAATTTTTTCCTATTTTTTTGTTTATTTAATTCTATTTTTTCTGAATAACACACTATAAGGATAAAACTATAACATATATATATCTCTTTAGAGGAGAAGGGAAGGAGAGAGGGAGAGAAATATTAATGTATGGTTGTCTCTTGTGCATCCCCTGCTGGGAACTGGCCTGCAACCCAGGCATGTGCCCTGACTGGGAATCAAACCGTGATCCTTTGGTTCGCAGGCCTGCACTCAATCCACTGAGCTATATCAGCCAGGGCTAAACCATAACATATATAATTTGAAATTGTTGTAAATATAAGAGCCTGCAAATTAAAAGAATATATTATTGTGTAAAATGCTTTCTTCTAAATGATAAAATATAATGATTATAAAAATACTAAACAAATCCTAAAATTGGAAAAGGGAAATTTCAAGATATAAGCACAATAATTATGCTAAGTGAAAGAAGACAGACAGAAAAGGAACATATTGTGTGACTCCAAATATGAAATCTGCAGAACAGATAAATACTTGAGGATGGAAACTAGACCAGTGGTTATGAGAGGGAGGAGAAAGGGAGAATAGAAAATGATCGCTAATGCCCACAAGTTTTTTCTTAGAGTCATGAAAATGTTTGGGAATTAAATAGTGGTGATGCTAACAAAACTTTGCAAACTTATTAAAACCATTGAATTATATGCTTTGAAGTGGTACGTTTTATTGCATGTGAATTATGTATGAACTAAAAACAAAACAGGGATTTAAAACTGTGTTATAACTTTTATTTCAAGATGGCACACATTCACAATTATGTACAACATTGCTGGAAACCTGTTACTTATGTTTCAGGGGGGAAAAGAGCAATCAAGCAATCATAAAACTTGGAAATATATCATTGAAGGTGAAATATTTATGATATAGCTCATATTCTAAAAGTATTTAATGTGATATCTACCAACTGTGTAATATGCATTGCAAATTGAAATACAAAGAAAGTCTCCCTTTCAGGTATATTTTGTTGAATTTGATCATTTTTGTCAAAAAGTACATTTATCCAATAATTTTGTGCAACCTTAAATGTGAATGTTGTGTTGTTGGTTTTCTTTACCTCATACTAAAAATTAGGAAGATCTCTCCATCACTTTGAGTTTTTGTTAATCACCTTAGCCTTGCTGTGTGTTTATGTATATGATATGTGTGTGTGTGTGTGTGTGTGTGTGTGTGTGTGTGTGTAACAGTGCTTGACTCTGTGTATGTGTGTGATTGGCAATAGAGTAGGGAAGAATGGTGTGGAGGTCGGCTGGATGAGTTTGATGGGTATGAAGGATGCTGTATTAGTAAGAAAAGGTTTTGAGTTCTCATTTGGGAATAACTTTTTAGGACCTTACAGAAATCAATTTACTTCTTTGTTCCTCAGTTTCTTCATCTATAAAATAATGGGATTGGACTAAGGTAAATTATGGCAAATAGGTATGATCTCGAGTGACAACTCTGAGCTACTGGTGGAGGTTCCCTAGAGTTCTTGTTCAGGAAGTCCAGGCTCGCACGACAAGGCCAGGCATTACCTAGTGAGAGCACTCACTGTTATAAGGGAAGGAGGGAATCTAAGCACTGGTACCAAGGACTAGAAGAATTTTAGAGACCTTCATATTTCTAACATTTGATTACATTTTATTAAGACTTTAGCCCAGTTGGCAAAAGGTCAACCACTTGTATTAAAAAAGAGCACAAAATTAGTCATGTCACTCTTTAAAATTAAACTTAAGTAATATTAATAATCTAACACTATATCCTACTGTTAAAACCATAGACTCAGTTGGAAATACATTTTTTTGTGATGGATAATGCCTATTTTTATATTTTTGTGATGGTCTGTTACTCATCATTTTTATTATTCAACAAGCATTGGGTGAATAGTGAATGACCTTTTATATTTCATAGGATTAGTTGTCTAAATAGAGCCTGTCTAAAGATGGAGCATTTTTGCCTCCTGGTTAATGGTAGTGTGAATGTGAGAGAACACTTCAAGTAATGAATAGTACAACAGAGTTTTGTGGAGAAGCCACAAGCTTTCAGCTCCAATTTATAAACCTGCTATCTTTAATTAGGAAAAGTAATCTACATGGTAATGGACACCCAAACCATTTGGGGGGAAAATAATCACCTGCCATAGTATGAAGCAGCCATGTACATATCAAAAAAAAAAACAAAACAAAACCAAAGAGCCCCAATGTAATGTGTTACAAATTAATAATGCCAGGAACAGAGTGAGAAGTAACCAAGGAAGCTAGTAAACAAAATGAAATTGTCAGTAATTAAGGTCAGGTAAGAACACATTTTAATATCTTGCTTTAAACAGTTGAAATGATTTCTATGTATTGGTTGGCAATGCATTCCTCTGTAATTGTCTTAATGGTCATTATATGCTGAGTATAACAAGGACAGAATATAGGAAATATATATCAATTCTAAATTCAGTGAAGCATTGCCAATACACTGGATGAGGATGAATCAAATTCAGTTAACTCAACCATGAAAGTCATTAATGATAAGTAACTATAAAAATCTATACTAACCTGACCTCTTTCTATACTCCTCCAAAGTCCCCTAAACCTTTTCAGGATAGTTTTACAAAGGAGAAAATTCTGGGAAAGTACTAAGAACATGATAAAATGATGTGAATACAAAATCACTCATACAATAAACTGTATAAACTTTTGTGTCTAAAAACACTTGATTAATAAAAACTCTGCTGCCATCTTAGTCTCGGTTGATGTTTGTACATCCAAGAAAATTTGTTTTCAAATTCCACAACTAATGAAGATCCAGGAAAAATGGAATATTTTGACACTTGCTAGAGTCAGGGAGACTAAATATTCGTACTAAATATCAGAGAGTAGGCCTTCAGTAAAATATACATCTGTGTTATTCACCAACCTTCCTGAAATTAGTCCATCATCCAGCAGTCTTATTCCTCAATGGAGCAAGTTAGGAAAAAAATGTAAGTACATTTATCTTTGACAGTATTTTATCTCCTGGTAGCTGGTAGAGCTGGATTAAAAAAGAAACAAAAAAAAAGTTGTCCTTCAAAAAAACAGTAACATAGAAATTGACAAGTTTATACTAAACTTTGTATGGAAATGCAAGAGACCCTCAATAGTGAAAACGGTCTTTAAAAGGAAGAAGGAAGTCAACAGATTCACAGCCATTCTAAAACTTCCTGCAAAGCTACAGTAATCAGGGCAGGGTCATCTTGTCCATTAGATTATCCACAGGGAGAAAATGGATTCCGGACATAAACCCAACATCTGTTGTGCACTGATTTACAAAGCATAATTATATACTAATATTATCATTTATGGAGTATTCATTATATGCTAGGCATTGAGCTAGAATATTTACATTCTTCTTATCACAACCACAGCCACGTTGGGTAGCTTTTATGACTCCATTTTACTGACAAGAAATTTGAGGCTCGGAGAGTTTAAGTAAACCAACTAGTAAGTGGTTGAGTCGTAATTCTGAATCCAAATACACCTGATTCTAAAGCATGATTACAAAGAAATCACAAATATCACTATACGTGAGGAGTTATTCCAACTGACGGATATTGCGTAGGCTTTGTGGATAGCGGACACTCTATCATACTTTTATAACGTGGGAGGAGCATGTCCACACTCTTGCCATTTGGGAATAAGATCCTTTTTTTTTTAATTTAATGGATGTGGAGGTACTATTGTTTAGGAAGATTCTAATACTTTTGAAGTGGAAAAGACACCAATTACAAAAAAGAAAGGCATTTCAAAAATAAAGCTGAAATGTTGCCATTAATAGAAGAATTTGGTTTGGCAAACAGGGACATAGTCCTGGAGAGCAGGAGCAACAAGGCAGTATTAGGAATGCATTTCCTTTTCAGTAATTGGATAAACTGGTGTTAATAAAAATGATGATAACTAATACTAATGAAACTTATCATTGCTGAGTGCTTGCACCTTCTTCGTACCAGGCACTAGATGAACTTACTTAATTCCTACAACGCCTCTCTGAGGCAGGAAATTCTAATGACTGTTATAACTGAAGAAATAGAAGCTCACCAAATTAGAAAGCTGGTTCAGTGGCTGTGTCGGCACTTGAACCAGGCAGTCGGGCTCTGAGGCCCACACTATCAACCGTTACACTGAAGTATTAAGACTTGTCTTTGCCTGATGCATTTTGGGGTTGACTGGACTCTCGTCTGAAGTTCAGGGTGAAAGATTGTAGAGACACCAACACTGATGAAGGTAGATGAATGGGGGGCAAGTTTTTGAATGTTCTAAATTTTCATAACCTGTCCCAGTTTCGAATTTTGATGGGCCTACGAAGGTAGGGAGAAGAGACAGGAAAACTATTGTTTGGGATTTATCCATAATGGAAGACTTAAATTTTCTACTTGTAAACATTTCAAGTTCTTTTGTTTGTTCTATTATTTTTGAAAAATGTTAACCAGGCCAAGGCTAGTGACCTGTTGGAAGAAAGAGAATTGAGAATGTTTAATTTTGGCCATTGCTGAAGGCTTAATGCGCATGAAGAGAGGGTAAATCATGGAACTTTTTAAGTTCTAAAACTTTGTTAAAATAAATTACTACTGAAGTTTCATGTCCCATTCTCTTTGTCCCGCTGGCTTAATAACTTAAAAAAACTATTTAATGTTATTTAGTGGGACTTTTTTTGTTTATTTTTAAAGAGGAATTTAAAAAGAACATGATCAATCTATCAGGTTTAACTGGAACCTACGCTATTTTTAGTATTTCTGGAAACTGAACAAATAAAAAAAATCATTTCATTTATAAACTCAGATCATCTAAAATGTTCCTCTTCTTTGTGACAGCAGTGATTATTTCATGATGATCTACAGTTCTGATGGGCAGTTAGATAGATCATTGATTGATTTAAAAAAATCAATGTATTTGATTAAAAAAAATACTTTCAAAGCATGAATACCACAAGGGAAAAGAGTCTGTGACCTTTGGTAATAAATTGAGAATGAATGACATAAAATAGAGGCTCTTGGGAAAATTCAATGTACATTAAGTATCCCCAGATCTGCTCACTTCCATCAAATATACTCCAAACTTGTGTTTGAAGTAGAACCAGCCATTCAGACCTCCTTGTTCCTGAAAGGTAACTTCCAGATATCTAGTCTTTCTGTTTTCCATCTTCAGAGCCTCTTTACCCTGGTCGGCCTGGAGTCCACCAGGACCAATCTCATGACACCCTATTATCCTTATTATGTGGCTTTAATAAGCACTAATGTCCCATATCACCTTCCACACGTACACCCTAATCTCCTATTAACTGGTTGTATTCACTCTGTCATTCCAATCTATTGCACAATGCCTCTCCACCTATAGAAACACTGCTATTCCCACTGGAATTCATGGTTCGTCATAATTTCTCTGAATGTCGTTTCACCCTCTTGCTCTCGAAGAAGCCTCGCTTCTCCTCCAGCTCCCTCAGGGGTTCATGTGGTTGCATCGAACTGGGTCAGCTCAGCCAAACTGGAACCATGTTTCTCAGAATTCTTTTCCATGTGAGGCTCTGGGTGAAAATTGGCTGTCAGACAAATTTGCACGAGATTTGGAACGCGGAGTGAGGCAGCAGCCCTTACGTTCTGCAGGTCAGTGATGTGTGCCAGTGAAACAGTCTCACCACCCTCCTCGCTCACCTCGTCTACATGTAGCAGAAGCCTGGGCTCTCCCGTGGCTTCTCCAAAACCTTCCAAATCACCTCCTTCCATTTCTCCGAGTTCTGTGACAGGCGGGCATGATGCTCCCCGGAGAAAGCCTCCACTTTTTTCTGCAAGTCACCCTCTTTGTCAGTGTTGGAGGCGAATAGAAAGGGTGTCAAGGGAATAGAAGGTATAGGAATGGGGGTGATTACAGTGAGGGCCAGATAATGCAAGGTGGGCAAGGAGGAGGGAGAGGGCGTTTTGGAGATGAGGAAAAGTAAATGAGAGTAAGGTTAATAAGTTGTCCTAATAAAAATCAAAAGAATGTTGTAGTGAGGTTATAAAAAATGTATTGACCTAAGGTGGTGACTGAAGGGTGAGATGCACAGAATTCAGATTTTAGGAATGGGTGGATTCTCTTTTTGGTAATAATAAGGCTAAGGTTAGCCATAGGAATGAGTAGTTAAAATCAGTTAGAGAACAAAATCATTAAAGGGAATGAGTTCAAAATGCAGGGTGCCAGAAATATTATCTATAAAGGTATTGAAGTTACTAAAATTCACATTTGATTGAAAATTATATTGGGTGACAGAATGCAGATGCAAAAGAATATATACTGTATGATTCTATTTAGATGAACTTGAAAAACAGGCAAAGCTAATCTAATGTGATAGAAACTTGACACTGTTGCCTCACATGTGTGCAGGGGCAGGGAGTGGAGACTCAGTGGGAATGATGGGCACAGGAAAATTTTCTGGGGTAATATAAAAGTTCTACATCTGATTTGGTGATGGCGACATGGATGTGCCAATCTGAGAAAACTCTTTTGATTGCATACTTTAGTCTTTGCATTTTGGTTGTATAGAAAGTATGCCTCCATAAGGAAACAATATAAAAAACAAATAAAAAATATTTAAAGAATTTCAGATATGAAAGAGGGGGCGGATGGAGGGAGAAAGAGAGACTGGCTTGGCATTGGAGAGACCGACAGTGAGCCAGGAGTTGAAGTATGAACTTGAAAGCAGCCATGGGAAGTAGGGGGTGATACAGTCGGATGAGGTGAGATTTAAGACTGAGATGTGGGCAGAGGTTAGGGAGAAGCAGTGAGAGTAATTTGGAAGCTGCAGTGAAAAAGAAGGAAAACGTCTAGCTGACCCCCACACCCAGCTTCAGAAGGTCAGTGGGGAAAAATAAAGGGTCATATGTATTTTCTGAGGTTTAGTTGAGTAAACAGAAGTACTGTGAGTGATATGGAATAAAGGAATTTATTAGATGGATTAGACCTGACTCATTTGTAGGAACTGGTGAAGGAGTCTATGGAAGTGTCCAGCCTGTGGATCTGAGGGTGCCTAAAAGTCACTATAGGTCAACAGGGCCAAAAATTGGGAGGAAAATCTGGAAGGGGAGAAAAACAAGCAAAACTGAAATGTATAAGGATGGACCGGAACGTGTGTATTTCTCATTGTCTCCAACCTTGACATTGCAGGTGATCTGCAAAAGAAGATGAGAAAACCTAAAACACTGTTTATTTCCAATGCTCCATTCAATCCACACCTGCACTTGTGCAACTAATCAAGGTTGGGGGAAAAAAAACAAACACGCTGGGTGATTTAACTTCGTGGCTAGAAGCCTCAATTGGATCTCTAGGCAACCCTACTAGTTCTCTGACCCATGCCCTCCTCCACTCTCCTGGAATACTACTTTAAACCTATTCCTCTCTCCTCCAACCTTTAATTCTTTCTTGTTTTCACTTTCAAGTTTTGCCCTAGCTTCCCGTTTCACTGAGAAAATCGAAACAATCAAAAGAAGCTCTCGTGACTCACACCCCATCTGTTCATTTATGCAATCTGTCTTCCTATGGTCTCCTTCCTCTGGAAGCTGTAATCTTCAGGCTGAAACCCACACTTTCACGTAAATCTCATCCTGTTTCTTTATTCAAAGTAGCCGTTTTAGGTTTTGCAGCCCCTTTTTCAAATGATCAATTTTCCCTTCTTCAAGAGGTCATTCTCATCAGCATGCAAACACATTTTTGTCTGTTCGGTCTTAAAAAACAAACGAACCAAAAGCTTGTCTTCAGCACATTTCCCTTCCATGGGTCTGGCCTCCTTCACAGCACAGCTCCTCTAAAGGATTGTTGATAATCATTGTCTCTAACTCCTGTCCTCCCTTTCTCTGAGAACTTAACTCCAATTAGGCTTTAAATCCTGTCACTCCAATGAATTGCTCTTGTCAAGGTCTCATTCACTGAGAGGTGATTTCTTCTAGGTCTGTAGTATTTTTATGAGCTTTGTGAAAAGAAACACTGATTCCCTTTGCTCTAGGATATCTTTTACGGATGGTTTTGTAACAATCTGGAGAGATGGAAGTAGTGTCCCATTCTGGGAAAAAGTCAAGCATTATAAGCATTTAGATAGCTTAAGCCTCGGGACTTAGAAAGGGTGCAGGAGGGAGGGTTTCATCTTACCTCCGTGTAATGAACCAGTGTGGGGTCCAGGTGACAACCAGAGGGACCCTGGAAAGCAACTCCCTCCACTGAATTGAAAGGAACTCCAACAGCATTTGCTCGCCCTAAGCGCTTTTTTTGTTGTTGTTGTTTGTAGAGATTACTATGGCCTAAGGTACACGG
>PVKM010014216.1:0-29302 GCA_004027735.1 Carollia perspicillata
TTTTTTCTGCTGCCCCGACTCCCACTGGGTTTACAGGCAGAAGTTATACGGCTTTAATTTTCCCCAGCGCTGAACCCCTGGGCTGCATGATCTGGCTTGGGGCTTGGCTCGCTCACAAGGTGTCCCCTGATTTTTATCCACCACATGTGAATGTGGGGCTGCCCGATCTACCGGCCACCACCACCATCCACCCCTAGCTCCCCGCCACATTGCTGCCTCTCCACCCTCAGCTCACTGCTACTACACCGAGTCCTCTCCACCCAACTCCCTGTCTCTACCTCTCCTACCAGTCTGGATAAACACAGCTTCTTTAAAACTTTGGTTGTCAGACTTCGGCATAGTTCTGGGTGATTTTCTGGAAGTTCAGCGTGTTTTTCATTTTTAAGTTGTGCAATGCAGCGAGGCATGTTTATCTATGCCTCCATCTTGACCAGAAGTCTCTCTGCCCATTTTTAAATTGGATTGTCTTTTTGGTGTTGACTTCTTTATACATTTTGTATATTAACCCCTTATCAGATGTACCATTTGCAAATATACTCTCCCATTTAGTAGGTTGTCCCTTTGTTTTGTTGATGGTTTCCTTCACTGTGCAAAACCTTTTTTGTTTGATGTAATCCCATTTGTTTATTTTTGCTTTGTTTTCTTTGCCCAAGAAGATACATCAGAAAAAAACACGACTAAGAGAAATGTCAGAGATTTTACTGCCTATGTTTTCTTCTGGGAGTTTTATGGTTTCAAGTCTTCAATCCATTTTGAACATATGATTGTCTAACCATTATGCTGTATACCTGAAACCAATACAAAATAATATTGAACGTAAACAGTAATTGGAAAAAAAAGTTTAACTCTGAGAACACTGACTCACGGAAAGTGGGTTACTTGTTGTTTTTGTCCAGTTTTCTACTCCTTTTGCCTAAGATTGCAAACTCCATGAAAACAGGGGCTAACTCTGTACTTTGTTCACTGGCATAGTGCCTGGCCCATAGGAGACTACAAATACTTCTTGAATAAATGAATGTCCCAACTTTCACTCAGACAGAATCATTAAAACAATTAGACGTTTGTAAACTTTAAAAGAAGGTAGGGAAATAAAGCAGAAGCATCCTGTTTTTCCTGCCCCGTGATATGTATTCCTACACATGAGCCCTGGCCATGTCAACATGGCACACGCATGTGCGTTAGGTTCAGACTAACATTTGTTCTTCCAGCTCCTTCGCTGATTAACTGCCTGACTTTGGACAAGTCACTGAATCTCAACGTGCCTGTGTCTCTATGTAAAATGTAGATAACAACTGTTTTGAGAAATAGTTGAGATCGTGGCTTTGAAAGTACCTAAGGAAATGCCCAGCACTCTCGAAGGTCCTTCTTCTCTTACTGACTGTGGCTGTGCTGGCCAGCAAGGCGGCCGTGTGACACGTGAGGCAACCCTGATGGAGGAATTAAACTTCCCATTGTATTTGACTTTCATTTATTTACATTTAAATGTAAACACTGTAGTAATAGAACGTTCTTCTGTTAAACGCAACTTTTTCATGCTGGTAGGACTACACGTCATTTAACCATAAGATATTAGTATGATGTTGTAGGGCCTAAACTGGGCAGCAGCATCAATTCTAGTATTGCAAATAAACACATTACTGATCCAGCCACTGGGCAAACTGATTAAGTTCAAATGATTTTTTAAAATGCATTAATGCAATATTGTAATGTATTTATTTGAATATAGAATATAAAATGCAGAAAGCTGAAGGCAGTATAGTGATTCCTATGTAAATTATAGTTAATAACTGAAATATTTATTTTAATTATAATATAATTAAGTTAGTTTCTAGTTAAAAATAAACAATTTTTAAAATTTAAAACGAAGGCACACTCTTGATGTGGAATTGAGTGAAAATGCAGAAGCTGATGCTGAGACCAGACCAAGGAATGTTCCTAATTTCACAACATATGGCAATTGCAATTGGCTGCTACAGAGCAAAACAAAAAGCTATCTGTGATGTTTAAAAAAAATGATAAAGTGGACAATACTAAAAGCCAGCTAAAGCAATGCACAGCAAATTTGCTAGGTTTCCTCTTAATAGCAAAATAATTGAAAAGTTAATTAAAATCAAAATTAAATATTCAACAAAAATTTCTCAAATAACTTTGAAAAGAATCTGAACTTAACTTTAGACAACTATAAAATGGCTTGAATTCTTTAACACACACACACACAAGTTATTTTCAGATGGAGAGGTGGTAAAAGAAATGATTTTCAGTTACAGAAATTTTGTTAGAAAATTATGAGGGAAAGACCAAAAGGTATTTTACAATAAGTGCAAACTTTCAGTTAAGCCACCAATCAAATTCCTGGGAGATCTGAAGAGCTCTGTGTGCTTTTTTATCTTGGCTATGAGAGATCTTTCTGTCTTTACGGCCAACCGCCAACCTTTGGGATTGCTGGATGCCTCTCCAGGTTAACTCCCAGCTTTTAGCTCTTTGAGAGATTCTCTTTCTGCTCTGTCCCCAGGCATTGCAGAGTCTCCCCAGCGCACTTGGAAAGGAAAGGCCCAGAATGCCTTAAATAGACATCTTTAATCTCTCTTGCCCTTCCCAAGGTGGTGAAAGTTTGAAATAGTGCATAAAAAATATCTGATACATTTATCACTGTCCTGTTCACCTACCATCCCCCCAAATTTTGTTGCAATTATCTCCCTTTGCAAACTTACTGCCTTTGTAGTTTATTGTTAAAATATACATTTTAATATTACTTTCAAGGTGTTTTTGGAGGAAACACAAATTAAATATATATTTTCAATACATTCTCTTTAATCTAGTGTCTTTCTATATGCTTTCAGAGTCTTTTGTTGTTCTTATCGCTTGTTTAATCCTTTGCATGTTTATTTATAATTTACATGACTCCAAAGGCAGTCCAATTTCTATAGTCTAATTTTTATCAATTCAGTTCTACAGAAATAAGCCCAAGCCTTTAAAGTAACTCAGTTGCTATAATTAAAACCTTTGTAGCTCTTTAAAAGGGTTTAGTTACCTTGGTGCTCATCTTCAACAGAGCGTCCTGTTGATTGGAGGAATCTGGGCCTGTATTTAAGCCATTTCTTCAAGCAACAAATTTGTATTTCCCACCTTCCCTGTACCCAACTTTAGAATAAAAATGTGGAAGAACTATTTATAATTGAGAAAGAAAATGTGTGTCATCAACTGCTTTTGCAAAAACAAACAAACAAACAAAAAAAAACCCAGCCTAGGTCTCTTCCTAAGCAAATGGCAAGATCTAAGAATGTTTTGCCAGGCTCCAATGCTGGACTGACCGGCCAATTACTGTGGTGGGTTAGGGGGAATGCCACTGGGAGACCTATTTTGGACTTCTCAGCCTCTATCCACAATTTCTATGGAGATAAGACTCCTTTCTGATCAGTAAATAACACAGCAGTCAATGTTCAGGCCCCCTTCCACTTACTGTTGTCAACACATTTCTCCCTACCACCACTGTGCCCCAAGCATGGCAGCCTGTGTTTATGCATCAAGGTCCCTGCCTCACTTAAACAATACAATCTGTGTGACAATCCATTTTTCCTTCCTGGGACATTCTATCCTCATCCTCCCTGTTAGCCCATGTTAGCCCTGGATACCGAGGCCTCGATCCATCTCAAATCTCTGAAGCCTTAGAAGTGAGAGTAACAGACCAAGGGCTCAATTCGTTACCAGGGACATGCTTGGTTAGCTCATTTTCCAAATGAAAGTTGGTCCCACTTCAAAAGTCAAGGCTGTCATAACAATGCCACAGAAACTGAGGATTTAGCATATATCATAGACACCCTTCTTCAGAATTAGAATTTGGCTGTGTGCAGCTTAAAAAGTAAAAGAGGTCAAGACACATCAGAAAGGTTACCCAGGATCATCTCCCCCTACAGTAAGACGTGGTTGCAACTCAGACTACGTTTCACATCCGTCAAGAGGTCTGTGTTTCATTGCATTAAGTGCAGCATTTTCAGCGTGTCCTTCATCTTGGTGTCACTTAAGTGGGAATCTTCAATTACACTGTGCACTCTCTCAGTCCCACTTCTGTGGGAAGTTTGGTTGCAACAAACTCTACCTTTGCCTCAGTTCCCTCCAAAAGCACCTCACAAACCATGGCTTCCAGGAAACCTCCCTGGTACATTTTCTGAATCTTTTGATAAACGAGTCTATACCAATGCAGCAACAGATGCTGAAGGGCTCACTATTGCCACACTTAGAGGATGAATACTCTATCTTTTGCTGGGGCATACTAGAGAGTTGATGCCTCAACTGGGGAAGAGATTTTTATCAGGCAAGCCTTATTTTTGACCGCTCATGTCTCATGGCCATTTGCTCAACCCAAACCATTCCAGATGGTCCTTTGCCTCTTCTGTTTAACAGAGAAACTGTGATTTCTCCTTCAGAGATACTATGGTGATTTCTCAGGGTTTTTTGAAGATCTTTGAGGGTTTCTCATGAGGTTGCAGTTGAGATGCAGTCATCTGAAGGCTTGACTGGGGCCGGAGGATCCGATTCCAAGTTGGCTCACTCACACCCCTGGCCTGGTGCTGGTTGTTGGCAGGAGGCCGCAGTTCTTTGATATGTGGGCCTCTCACGGGGCTGTTGCTCCAGTGTCTTCAATGACACACACCGCAGTTGGCTCTCCCCAGACAGTGTGATCCAAGATGTGATTCAAAAGCTGAAATGTTGTGTGTTACTTTGACTCAGAAGTCACACTCCATCAATTCTTCACTTCCTATTGGTTACTCTGAAAAACCCTATCCAATTGGGGGAGGGGAGACTACACGAAATCCTGACCACCAGCGGGTAAGGATCACTGCAGGCCATCTCAGAGACTGCCTACCACAAATATGTGTATGTATGTAGACACTCACATATAGAAATTATACAATGTTATGCAATTATGCAATATTAACCATGTTTTCACCATCATTGTTCCATATTGGTACTGCTTTACATCATTTTTAATGGTGGCACACTATTCTGCCATATGGATGTACTAAAATTAATTTAACTCCATAATTTTGAACATTTGATTATTTCTAATCTTTTGTTGATCATATAATCAGTACTGTGATGAGCATCCCCATACACTTATTCACATACTACCTTCAAAATAAATTTAAAGCAGAGGTGGCAAACACAAGGCTCAAGGGCCAAATCCGGCTCTCCGCCTTGTTTTATCTGGCCTGGCACCTTGTTTCTACCCGGCAGCAGTGCTGAGCTCCTTGCCCCTAGTTAAGGGGTAGTTACATGTATACAGTTCTAAAATGACATTCGGCCCTTTGAAAGCAACCACGAGGCTGATGTGGCCCCCAGTGAAAAAGAGTTTGACACCCCTGATTTAAAGGAAGGAAATACTGATATCCAAGATAATTCATTCTACTTGTGAATTAGACCAAATAAAAATGATAGCATACAATTCCCAGACACTTGGCCTTTGTAATTACCATTTTCTAAGAACTCAAAGTGGATTTAAAAAACAAAAGCAAAAACATCACCTTAAGTTGGAGGTTTCAAATTATAATTTTGGGATGTTGATAAGAACATAGGGCAGACTAACCTGAACATACAAAGGCCCTTTTTTTAGGTTTTAGGGTAATGATTAATGGGCTACTTTTTGTTAACTATTTGGAGAGGCTGTTATATCTAATTTGAGCCTTTCATTCTCTTTTATTACAAATGCACATGTAAGAGGCAGATTTTTTCCCATGGTTTGGCTGTTTGCTGTGATATTCTGGTTCCTTATATGCTGATTGAGAAAACCTAGATCCAGTCATCAACGTTCAGAGAAGCACTCCTTAGGGCTATTGTCAGCTTCCTGTTTTGCTGATCAGATGGTAAAGTAGTAAGAACTTTAGATTTAGATAAATTTTTAATTTACTATAGACCTGATGAACTTATTTTCTGTCGATTCAAAAAAAGTATACGCAAGATCTCAAAACTTGAATCATCAAGTACGTTCCTAAAGAGATTTTTCCCACATGAGCTCAGAGGAGAGCGCAAACCTCTGTCTCTCGGCTGCCATATTTACTCATGTATTTAACACTTGCCAAGTGGATTTGGGTCAATTTAAGAAACTGTAAATAAATATTGATACATCATAACAGGAGCTATTACTCATATTCTAAGTAAACCACTGATTCTAATTTATTCACAATTTTGCAGTGGCATCATTCCATGGAGAAAATTAGATTTTTACATATCAAAGCAAATCACAAAGCCAAAATGTCAACTTCATACATCAGGCAATTACTTGTAGTGTTTATTTGGTGGTGTTGGGGGGGAGCACAGATTTTCTACATATATTTACTCAGAAAGCTGCACGGGTCCTCCAAAATAAATAGGGTCTATAATTCTTGCCAAAAAATCCACAGTTCCAGAAAGCTCCTCATCAATTTCTAGCAGCATTAATGAGGAAAGGCACTGAGACAGTCATTCATACTGTCTTATGATCAGAGTAACCTACAGGGCAAATCAAGATTAAAGATAAGGGCAAGACAAATGGTTTGGAAGACTCCCTCTCTCTCTCTCTCTCTCTTAAATCAATCATCTGAAATTTGCATTTATTACCTGAAGTCCCCATGAAACACTGAAACCTTCAGGGAAGAGGGAGAATTGGTAGTGAAGATATCACTGAAATATTTTTAGGGTGAGAATGGCCTCTTTATGGGAACAGAAGGACATTCTGTTCCCACGCACGGGGAGGAAGATTCTCTTTGAGCCGGATAGTTCTTTGTTGTGAGGGTTATCATGTGCATTGTAGGACGCTTAGCAGTGTCCCTGGCTCTCCATTTCCAGTGGTTAACAACTGAAAACATCCTCAGACATTGCTAGATGTTTCCTAGAGGGCAGAAAAAATGCCTCTGTTTGATAAACTTTGCTTGATAGGACAATTTTCTGTCTTAAAGATACATTTCACTCAAAGGGTCCGGGGCCACCTCCAAGTTGGAAAACATCCCACGGACCCGCATGAAGTGTCTGGAACACTTCGGTGGGATATTCCCAGTGTGCATTTTTCAGTGTTCTGCTACCAAATTCCACAGACAGTGGTTGATTTTAAAGGGCCAGCTGACCCTGTAGGTGGGCCTAATTTATAACATTTCATAGTCCACTAACTGTACATTTGACCCAGTTGAGATAAAAATTATTTTAAAAGAGGAGAGTGACCCTTTTAAAGGGCCAGCTGACCTAAGCAGAAAGGATTCTGCTTAGGCAAAGGGGGTTCAGTTGGATGAGTCCCTCTTCATTAACCACATGCTACATGTCTATACGCCTTTGCTAATTTTTCTTATGATCTGAGGCTTCATTTAAAAAAAATACATTTCCATACGGTAAGTTAAGGGGACAAAATATGCCAAAAGAACTGAGGCCTTTCCCAGTGTGCATGAAATGGCACTTACAGTTAGAATCTTCCAGAGTTGGGCACTGGATATGACCTTTGGCCAGAGAAGTTAAAAGAATGTTAGCAGGACCGACGATCAGCTTTCTTCCTAAATAAGTGAAAAGAATCGAATAGAGACCAAAAGGCTTAGTACGTGGCCATCCTTGCAATATGGATTCCTTTCTCGTCTGCTCAGATTGTTCTCTCCCCTTTTTCTATTTGCAAATACAGAAGATTTCTAACAAAACAGAAATAAAAATTAAGAAAAACTGGCACTAAGTTGATTAAATATAGCATTAGGTTTTTAGTTGCTGTCAACCCTAGTAGGTGGGCCTAATTTATAACATTTCATAATCCACTTACTGTACATTTGACCCCACAGAGATAAAAATTATTTTGAAAGAGAAGAATGACTTTAACAGATTTAATTTGGAGCCCTCGCATCCCCTCGCCTAACGTCATGGTTTGTTCTTGTCTTTTCTCCATTCCTGACAGCCGGGGGCTCCCACTGACAGCCCAGTTGCCTGAGAAGCCAGGTTTGCGCCACCAAGCAAAGTACACGTGACACTACCGTCCCACAAACCAGACGGCAGAGAGGCGGGTAGGCCCCATCATCCCAAGTGCAGACCTTCGTACCTGCCTGCTAACTGTGCAGGTTGCCTTTGGGTGGTTCACCTGCCACATCAGGGAAGGGCTGATTTCTTTCCACCCGATCCATTCTTGCCCAGCCCCTGGCATCGTCATAGCTCTGCCAGACTCTCCTTAGCCGAAAGAAGGAGGAAAAAGTTCCCTCCAGACTTCATCTGATCTAACCAGATGGTGCATAAATAAATAACGGAGCAAAGAAGGAAAACATAACTTGCTTTTGCTTAATAAAATACTGATAGTATATGCTGTTGTCACAGGAAATAATTCAAATGTCAACAGCAGACAAGCATTCGTGGTGTGGTGGAAGGAAGGCCCGAGGGAGGCGTTTTCACTCTGGGCCTCGGGTTTTCGTCAACAGAAGACTGGAGACAGTTCTGAGGGCTTTGAGAGCTCGGGAGAAGTCAAGGAGGCTCAAGGCATTAAACCTGGCAAAGGAGTCCCATTATCTTGGGATGGCATTAAGTTAGATGTTCTCTAGACAAGTGACTGCCTCTAAACAAAATTCAAAATGTGGCCAAGTTTTGCTCGAATGTAATGGCATCCTAATGCCCGCTGGACCGATCTTTCCTTGAGAGAAGAAACTGTAAGCCACCTGCTCAGAAATCCCTGCTGGAGTTCGGTGCCAGAAAATCTTTGTCTGATGGTGATCTGAATGGTTTCTTAATCTGAAAAGAAAACTGTGTGAAAGTGCATGTTTCCTCTTTTGCCTGATTTGCACCAAAGCCCAAATCAGTACCCAGGGTTTAATGTCATTTTCTCAGGCACCCTAGTCCATCCTTTAGATGACCTCTGTTTTGACACTCTTCTTACTTGTAAGAACAAATAAGAGGAGTAAAAGCCTGAAACAATTTTGGGGGAATTCAGGGCCAGAAATTCAACCCAAATAAGAACAGGCAACTTTCCGTCCTGTCTAGGATTCCTTTGCATGTAGAAGAACTCCATGATGATCACAAACTGTTTTTACCTTGATTGATCCAGACAAGCCATCTGAATTCTGCTAGGCAATGTTTTGCTACTCTAGTTCAGGTTATTGAAAACGTTTATATTTTTAATCTTCTTTCTTCCTTTCCCTACTTCCTTCAATAAATACAGTATGTGTTGTGTGACCACTAGAGATACAGGAGTGAGCAAAATGAGATAGGGCCTTATCCGATGGAGTTTAGAGCCTAGCTGGGTGAGAGACAGTAATCAAATAATCTAATAAATCAAACAATCTAATAAACAGACAAAGCACAATGCTGTTACATCTACAAGTAATAGCTACATTGTACCACCAGTGTACATAACTGGAGATTTGTCTTAGGATGGACAATCAAGGAAGGCTTCCCCAAGCAAGTGATGACTAAGCTATGTAGGACAAAAAAAAAAAAAAAGAAGTGTGCTGATAATGAAAAAAAAAGGTTGCATATATAGACCACAAAATAGTCTACATGTATTATTGTACTCAATCTTCATTCATAATTTAACACATATTTATCGAGCTTCAGTTACGTGTCAGAGGAGGGACGGCCTGTGGATCTGCCTTTGAAAGAGGGAGACCAGTAGCACTGAAGGGTAGGGTACCTGGCAGGGAATCACAGAAATGAGGAAGGACCTGAATTTTTGTTTCTACAAATGTCTTAGTGGCATTGTAACTCACACACTACACATCATGCCACATAAATATGAGGAAAACAATCTTTCCAACATTCATCTGTTCCTTCCATTTCCTTAGGTACCTTATTCTGCCATGAATAATGTGTAACTTTTTGCCTGAACTTTTGAGGGAAAAATAAGGATGCACACTATAGATGGGTAGTACTAATTCCATATCTATATATATGTTTTAAAATTTTTATTTGTTTGTTTGTTTTATTTTAGACAGAGGGGAAGGGAGGGAGAGAGGGAAACATCGATGTGTGATTGCCTCTCACACGCCCCCCACCAGGGACCTGGCCCGCAGCCCAGGCATGTGCCCTGACTGGGAATCAAACCAGCAACTCCTCGGTTTGCAGGCAAGCACTCGATCCACTGAGACACACCAGACACAGCTATATAAATGCTTTTAATTCTTTTATTTTTGCTTATGTGTTAAAAGTATAACTCTAGAAAGCAATAATGCTATCCATATGCAAAATAATACCCTGGTACAATGATCAGTTTGTTTCTAAATATAAATAAATAAATAATGGAATTAAAATTTTAAAATGAAAGTTTTTTTTCCTGAAAGTTCGGGCCAAAAACGTGAGTGCACATTATGCACGGCAAACTACAGGTACTTTGGAGCAGTGTTATGTTCTCAGGGTCATTGAAGATTAGAACCAGAAGATCCTTCCAACCTCTTCATCCCACACATGGGGCAATTGAATCACTGTGTTGTTTTTAAATGTGCTAAAATTCAGACTCATCCCTAAGTCAGACCTTCTGCCCAGTTTGTCCGAGTTTGACTTATTGCACGTGTCTTGGATCAAACAGCACCCTCAGCTAATCTTTAGGGTAAAATTTAACAATACAGTTGGTTTATTAGGCAAGTGCAACTTCCCTCCACCAACTCAGCCTCTTAGAGGAACTTGACTGTGCCCTGTGGTGACATAAGCAGAGGGCTCCACAGCAGAGCACCTGGCCCCATGGCTCCTCCCCCGACAGGCAGAACCAGTGCCCCAAGGGCAGGCAGAGCCAGGTTCTCCTCTAGTATAACCCAATGCCCCTCTCTCAATGGAGAAATGCATGTTGGCGTCAATAAACGCAGAGACAAGGTGGACGTTTTCAGAAAGCTAACAGTGGCTTCAGTGATCACACCCCCCAACAGGCCACACTTGACAGGTCATGGCCTGCCTTCCTCTCAGCTTCTTCTGGAAAGCACCTGCTTTCCTACAGCTCACCCATCGGAGTGTGAATTTGAACCATATCTTGCCCAGGGGGAATCATTCATATCTGAGGCATACTTTTTATTTTCTTGAATTTTAAAGCTTATTTTCTTGAGACTGGACCCCCAAAGCACTCATGTGAAAAGATAAAAGATAATGCACAAAATAATCTAATGAACAAGTGAGATTATCAGTCTCAGAATCAATGCTTGGATTTTTTTTAAGGTAACCATGTATGATCTAAAGTTTAAAATACAAATGGATTCGAACTCATGGCTAATATGACAAGAAAATGAACCTACAAGAGAGTCATTTAAAGAAGAAAAAATAGAATCATCAAGGAATCAATTTCTTAACTTAAGCCCTTAACAAATGAGAGGAAAGGAAGAGAACATTAATTATTGAAGTAATTCTAATAATTCAATGGAATAGTTTCCATTCTCACTTTTAGTTGAAGAAATTGAAGCTCCAAGAAATTAAGTAACACAGTTCCTACTTATCTGTTTACCTGACATCTGGCCCCACCTCTCCCACACGGCAGTCGCTCAGTAAATGTTTTATGTTGAGAAAGTAGCTTATCAGAGCTGGGATTCGGACACAGAGACACAGATGTATCTGACTCTAAACTCCAGGGGCTTGCTGGCCATGCTACAGTAAGGAAACAGCACTGTTGAAATTCAGCTAGAGTACAAATTTAAAAAAACTATTTTCAGATTTTCCTCAATTCCATCTTGTTGTATAAACACTTACTGCGCATCACTGTGCACATCATGGGGGCATGACGAACGTGAAAGGCACAGTGTTTGTGCTGGAACACCTTCTATCCAGCCGACAGGGAAAAGCCAGATGATTCACAGACAAGTCAGGGACACACTTGTATCTGGCCAAGATGGAGGCACAGGTAGAAACCCTTCACTTCGTCCTACAACCAAAAGGTGGATAACGACCAATCTAAAATCAATAAACAACCAGAAGTGCCAGAAAATCAAACTGCATGGAACGCCGACAACCAAGGAATTAAAGAAATCGTCAACCAGAACAACCAGACCAGTAAGGCAGTGCATGGAGAGAACTGGCGGTGAGGCAGCGGGCCTCACAGGCAGGGCTGACTGAATGGGAAATTGAGACTCAGAGGTGACTGTGGACTATGGTGGTTGCTGCAGGGGGAGAAACGCTCAGTCTCACACGACAGAGTCTGTTGGAAAGTGCGCTAGAGAGGAGCAGGTGAGCTGCAATGTTCCCTCTCTGGCCCCTCCCCCACAGGCAGCTCTGCAGCACAGCAAGGAGGGTTGCCCCGCCCTGGAGAATACCTAAGGCTCTGCCCCCTTACAACTTATCAGGCATGCCAAGGCAAAGAAATATGACCCCAATGAAAGAACAGAGAAAAACTCCAGAAAGAGAATTAAGCAAGGAGAAAAATAGCCAATCTATCTAATGGAGAATTTAAAGCCCTGGTAATCAAAATGCTCACAGGACTGATTGAGCTTGGTCGAAAAATCAAAGAACAAATGAAAGATACCCAAAATGAAATAAAGCAAAACATTCAGGGAACCAACAGTGACAGAAGGGAAACCAGGACTTAAATCAACAATTTGGAACAGAAGGAAGAAATAAACATCCAACTGGAACAGAATGAAGAAACAAGAATTCGAAAAAATGAAGAGGCTGAGGATTCTCTGGGACAACCTGAAACGTTCCAATATCTTAATTTTAGGGGTGCCAGAAGGAGAAGAACAACAGAAAGAAGTTGAAAACTTATTTGAACAAATAATGAAGGAAAACTTCCTCAATCTGGTGAAGGAAATAGACTTCCAGGAAGTCCAAGAAGCCCAGAGGTTCCCAAAGAAGTTGGACCCAAAGAGGAATACACCAAGACACATCATCATTAAGTTACCCAAGATTAAAGACAAAGAGAAGATCCTAAAAGCAGCAAGAGAAAAGGAGACAGTTACCTGCAAAGGACTTCCCATATGGCTATCAGCTGATTTATCAAAACAAACCTTGCAAACCAGAAGGGGCTGGAAAGAAGTATTTGAAGTCACAAAAGGCAAGGACCTACATCCAAGACTGCTCTATCCAGCAAAGCCATCATTTAGAATGGAAGGCCAGATAAAGCACTTCCCAGATAAGGTCAAGTTAAAGGAGTTCATCATCATCAAGCCCTTATTATATGAAATGTTAAAGGGACTTATCTAAGAAAAGGAAGATAAAAAACATGAACAGTAAAATGGCAACAAACTCACAACTATCAACAAATAAACCTAAAAAAAAGAAAAGAAAAACAAAAACAATGAAAACAAAAACTAAGCAAACAACAAGAACAGAAACAGAATCAGAGAAATGAAGATTACATAGAGGGTTTTAATTGGGGAGGGGAAAGGGAGGAATGGGGGGAGAAAGGTACAGGGAAGAAGAAGCATAATTAGTAGGTACAAAATAAATGGGGAGAGGTCAAACATGGTGTAGGAAACAGAGGACTTGAAGAACTTACATGTACAACCATGGACATGAACTAAGGTAGGGGGATGCTAGAGAGTTGGGTGGTGCAGGGCAGAGAGGGAACAAATGGAGAAAAATTGGGAAAACTATAATACTGTAATCAATAAAATATACTTAAAAACAAAATAAAATAAAATAAAAAGAAGTTGGAATTTTAAAGCCAAAGTGGGGAAGGACTTAAAGTGGGAGATGGGAATAGACAGGGCGGGGGGGAAGTAGTAGCAGGAAAATGGAGACAACTGTACTTGAATGACAATTAAAAATATTTTTAAAAAAGAAGAAGAAGAAGTTGGAGTTTTGATCCTGGACCTTGTGGGAAGTGTAGGGAGGAGAGAAGGCACTGAGGCTGGAGGAAGTTTTGAGTGATGGTGTGTGCAGGGCATTAGGAGGCCCTGGTCGGATGAGGTCAGGTACTTTTGCGGGGGGCTGGCAACAATTCTAAATCTTTCTGATAGGGAAGACACAAAGCTTGTTGCCTTAAATCCCAGCTTGAGATGCTTGGGTTCAACCTGGTAAGCCCCTGTGCATTCTGAAAAGAGCGTGCAGGCATATTTTATGAGGATGACGAGGGACCATATCAACAGGAATTTTGGACTATAGTTTTAAATAACTGAGACAGAGGAATAAAAATTTGGGGTGGTGGCAAGGGGAGAATCAATTCATCAATGGCAAGTTCCTTCAGAACACTATAGTTATTGTCACTCACAGAGATAATTTGGGATATTTTTTACAGACTCACAAATGTCTCAGTAACAGGAAGGCAGTAAGTATCACAGCTTCTTATGTCAGAAACATGAGGGGAAACACTTTCCTAGCAACTCAGTCCATTTTTTCTACCTTTGGGATGTCTTGGGAGTGTGATTTTTAGCTAATTCACACTCCCCTGATTATATGTCAGTACTGGAAGAAACCTTAGAAAGCATAGTCCAATGCCTGTATTTAAAAGGGAAGATGACCTTGACCCAGAAAGATTATATGTGCCTCCAGGGTCACACAATTAATTAGTCATCATTAAGTTTTATTTCCATGGGCTAGGGTACCAATTGCTCTGGTTTCCTCTATAAACTGAGTTCACTTTGGTAAATAACATCTGCCCTTATACAGATATACCAGCCACTACACAATCCTTCCGTTGTCACAGACTTTCTCCCCTGCAGTTTGATCTCAATTTTCTCATTTTATTTAGGAGTTGAGGATCGCATCTCACCCCTTTCAGTGGACTCAGCGCTTCTCGTGTCTGGCACACAGCAGGCACTCAGTAGGTTTTGTTGAGGTTGAGCTGAATTTGAATCACTGATTTTCATTCTCTTGCTCTCAGGGACTTCTGTGACTTTTTTTTTAATGTAAGAAACATCAAATCTCTAAACTGGAAGTGACCTGAGATACTAACCATTGTTCTACAAGTGAAGACACTGAAGCCTAAGGAAGGTACGTGACAGATCTCAAAGACAGCACTCGAGCTGGATCCCAAACCTCCTCCAGATGCCATGAACTGCTCTTTGGTGAAAGTATTGTAGTTTTCAACATGTCTTTGTGGGACAGATTCCAGAGCATAAACTCTTTAAGGGCAATGAAAAAACTTCAGAGTATTTTTATACTTTCACACAAAACTCACAGCTAGCAAGTGGGATGATAAAACCCTCTGATGACCAAATGATTAATTGACAAATAATTTCTAGGAAGAATTCCCCACTGATCATGGGCTTGGGCTCATTTTGTAAACATTCCATTAGTAGGAAAAACAGACTCTGAGAAAAGCAATGAAATCAACGTTGGAAAAGGGCAAGACAACTGGGCCACAGACTCAGATGTGGGTGCATCCTTACACAAATCAATCACTCTACTCTGTGCCTCAGCCGACAGTGACAACCTTATCCCTGCCCCCTGCCCACTCCCTGCTACCTCATAACCTAGAAGAACCAAGTGTGAGCATGGGACAGGCTTAGGCCAACCTGTCACTGTAAGTGGGAAACGGCACTCCCCCATGTCCAGCTAAATGTGGTCGGAACATCCTCTCCTAACATGAAGGGCTGGCCATTAATCCTTCCTGAGTGGAAGGTAGAACAGAGGCTGCTCTGCAATGCTCTGCTGGTCTCCTTCAAGTTCTCGATGGCTGTCGCCCTAAAACTCTCTTCATGTTGACAAGCTCTGGTGGAGGAGACCTGGGCTCAGGTGGTTCTAAAATCCACCACAACAGCAGAGCACTCCTAGAAGGTTTGGCCCTTCCCTGGGAAGTTGTATTAGTTTGCTTGGGCTGCTACAATTACATATCACCGAGGAGGAGGCTCAAACAACAGAAATTTATTTTCTCACAGTTCTAGAGGCTAGAAGTACAAACTCAAGGGGTTGGCAGGTTTGGTGTCTCCTTATCTACAGATGGCTGCCTCCTTTCTGTGCCCTGCAATGGCCTTTTCTCTCTGTGACGGTTCCTGGCATCTCTTCCCCTTCTTCTAAGGACATCAGTCCTATTGGATTAGGGCCCCACCCTTATACCTCACTTAACCTTAATTACCCCTTAAAGGTCCTATCTCCAGTACAGACACACTGGGGGTTAGGGCTTCAACATAGGAATCTGGGGGGTGCAAAGTCCAGCCCACCACACAGGGGAAGCAGCATCTCTTCTTTCCAGTTGCCCGCGTGTCTCTTCCCACTACTACTTACTCTCCTTGGTGCTTTCTCAGAGACATTTGCAATTGATTTAGAAAGCAACAAGGAAAATTTCCTGTTCATTGAGAGCTTACAGAAAGTTCTCAAAATTGCAATTACAAGGGGAAAAAAACAAAAATAAAATCACCTTGCCAACAGCAGTACAAGATGTGCGATCCTCTGCAAGGTGGGAAGCAACAAAAAACAAACAAACGGATACACTGAGGGGCAGGAGCCGGCTCCGAAGTTCTCTCCGCAGGAAAGGGCAGCTTCGCCAGCAGGCCGTGGAGAGCGCCTTGTCGGCCTGATTTACACAGGTACAGAATGGTCTGGAGGCTGCGGCCGGCTCCGCCAAACGCCCGTGTGTGCATGAAATTAGAATGTCAACACTTGATTCATGCTGCCAAGCTGTGACTGTGAAACAAATTATGTCAGTGGGTGGCAATTGCAATATTAGTCTAAGCAGATAACATTTAACTCTAAAGAGGGGCCCCGTCTTCCAGCCTTTTTCCTATTATTACCTTAATGTCAACATTGTTCCACTCGGACAGGACACAATTTTGAGCAAAAGGAAGATGTTTTACGTGGAGGCGTGGGTTCTTTAGGAAAGGCCTCATCGCCACTCTAAGCGATGCTTGCTCCTAACCCTCTTATGGAAATTTAGGAGTCAGGTAATGTAATGATTTTTACATAGCATCACCGCCCACCTGACTGAGTTCAAAGTGGCTGTGCCGTTGGTGGGGTAATCGAAACCACACTTAAATAATCCGCCTCTTATAAAGGAAGCCCTTGATTCCTGGGCAGAAGCTAGGAGCTTAAACACATATCAATGTAAAGGAAGTGGCAAGCACCTTGAAAGCAAATTCTTCCAACTTACTTCCTGGGTTCCACACTAACTAATTGGGCTTGAGTGAGGTCTGTGCAGATGTTTGCGCTGAAACTCGTCACTTTCTACTCAATTGATTTAAGCTTGTGCATATTTAAAATCCATTTTAAATCAATATGCAGTTGGAAATTTGCTAAGGAGTTTCATATAAAAGTGGGGATTTTGTTGGAGTGTATTTTTCTTTAAGACATTCCTGCTGAAGCTACAGCCACCCTAAAACTTAAACTTGGCCTGCAAGATAACCATTTTCCCATGAAATGAGGCGCACATCCATCTCCACTCGAGACCCACTTCTTTAACTAGCCATACGGCAAAACATCAATTTGAAGTTTTATTCCATTACAAACACCCATGTAGTTAAAGTTAATGCTGTGAAAAATCCAGCTTGCAGCAGTGAATGTTTATAGAAGCAGTATGCACTTAGCATTGAACCAGGCCAAGGTGGCTAGCCACAGATTTCACATGTGGGGAGAATGTTGCGAGGTTTTTTGGGGAGAGGGGTGCGGGAGGACATAGGTATCACCTAGAAACTTGTATGTGAGTTTAAATCATTTTTACTTGTGATACTGAGGGCATTCACACATATCCTCGGGGTTGAAGGGAATACCCACGACGGTCTCCAACTTCTCCCGCTATGGTTCCCATCTCTCTACTCATACATGCCCACCTCCAAAAGTTTGGAATTGCATTTTCTTTTCTACCAAGGCATAGAATAAAATTCTATGCCGGGGTCTTGATCAAAGGGAAAACATTAATAGAGTTTTATTCTTTCAAATAAATTTCCTATTTGATGAAGAGGGATGTGGGGAGGGGGAAAAAACTTTAAAATTTACCAAAGAACCTTTTGGCACTATCATTTTATGCTGCAGCTCCCTCATATCAGGCAAAAATGCCCAAACAACATAACTGGTGGGCTGATTTTGAAATCTCTTGCCTTCTTGGCTTTATTTCTCAAGACGCATTGATTGACCATCATTCTCCTTGTGTAGCCGAACGTAGTATGATACAAACGCACAAAGGCACAAAACCGATTTCTCAAAACTAGCAGTCGTAGGGCAGGTAGCCACAACACTTCTGCTTTGATGGAGGTGATCACCGAACCCACCAGTCTGGTTCTTGCTGCACGTAAAATCCCCCGGCTGAGAGGCCCTCATTGTCTGAGGCGACTGTGAAAAAGCTGCCTCAGTGGAAGTCTCCGAAGCAGATCACCCTGAGAGGGCGAGGTCTGAGGCAACTGCCTGTTTGACCCGCCAGCCCAGTCCATGGCTTCGGCCACGGCTATTGATGCAGAAATGCACGCTACCCTCGCCTCTCAAGCAAGAGTTTCTGCTTTGACATTTCATTCATTCTGAAAACACCCCTTGGTTAGGCCATATTTCCTTTTGATTCAGATGATGTCAGAGCCTGCCATCCATTTTAAAGCCTCCGCATCTTCACAGCCATATAACATATCCTGTCGTTTATTTCAAAACTGTTCGCAGACCAAAGGGAATATTTTCTCTTTATGGGGCAGTCGCAGGCTTGTAACTTCATCCTCTGAGAACTTGAGAAGAAAGTTGGCATGATCGCCTGCAGTTAGCTGTCCAATGCAGTTAAGGCTTCATCAGGGGGGCTGGAGACGGAGCTGCCCCCATCACTCCGTCTCAGGAAGGCAGGTTTGGATCCTCCACCACATAGGAAATTCACTGTATTCCTTCAGCCAGAGACGAAAGGAAGCAAGAGACCGGGGAATGGAATAAACAATATTTTGATGTAAACAGATTATCAGCACGAGAGGAATGACCGTCTGGTCACCCGGGGGTGTATTCAGTTAACACTTCCACCCCTTAAAGACAATGGTGTGCAATCAATGCATATAGGGCCTTTCAGGCCCGTTGCTAAGTGATACGCAGTGTCAACAGAAAAATGCCGGATGTACAGAGGACAGCTCCAGGCCCAGGAGAGATCAACACCCTCTGATGATATTTTAAACTTAATTCAGTTCCCGATGAAGATTGTGACAGGTTCCGTGGCCAGAGCAGAAAAGATGTTTGCACTTCAAAATCCGACTTGGTAAAGTTACTCCACTGTGTGCAAAGAGTGTTTAATTTGGTAACAAGTGAATCATGGCCCAAACAGTAGTTGGTTCAAATAGGAAAAGGCACCCAGCAGGGGCGTCCTGAATATTCATTTCTTGCAAGGCCCGGCAGTCATCTTACAATCTCAGTGTCAGTATCAGAGCTGATCATTTGTCTCAGATTGTCTATGCATTCTCTCATTTTTTCATCTCCAAAATCTGTTTTAGGAACAGCCCCCAAAGCCATTTGCAACAGCTTCTTCAGAAATGCTAAAGAAAGGGAAGAAACTTGAATAGGATCACATCACCCGCATACAACCATGAAAACCTGTTTTGTGGGGCATTCTTGAAACCAGCCCAGAAGCTCTTAAGAGTTTTTGTATTTATTTACCCACTTCTTTCTCTCCCTTCTCCATCCCTCAGTGGATTTTTATATTCAAATGCAAAAGATTTTCCTGTGCACTAAAGATCCATTTATGTATTGGTTTAGAAGATCATGCCATAATTCGAAGAACTGCAACTTTTTCATAAACAGATGTTTACAAATTCAGTCTTTGTACCAGGAAAAGCACACTCACCACAAAGGGCCTATTTTCCATAGCCGAAGGCAAAAACCTGTTGAAAAAACCCTCATGTCCCTTAAAGTCCAGGAACTATTAACCTCAGCTATATTGTCCCTCAAACTTAACAAACCTGTAAACTGTTTTTCTAACCAGACACTGGTCAGTCCTGCGTGGTCAGGGCTGCTGCTGACAACACACACTAGTTGCACAGGCCCCGAGAGTTGTGTAGACCGGAGGGGTCGGTGAGGGGCACGAGCAGTTTATTCAACTCGGGATGCTCTATTCCCCTAGTCACACACAAGCTTTTTAAGAGTCCAAGTCACGCAAGTTTTAGTGTTTAGGTTCGTCCTCAAGGGTTTGGTCTGTTTATGAAATTAAGAGCCCCAGAGCATTTTGTCTAGTGGGCTAAACATCCCTACAGCAGGAGTGTCCTGACACCGATTGAGAAGATGGTGGGGGAGGGGCTGACTTCTTGACATTTTTCTTCCCGTCTCATCCCACGAAGCTAATTTTATAGGGTTGCTCCTGTCCTGGTTAAGCTACAGGTAGTAAGGGGGAGACTGAAGGCAGATAAAACCACACAATAGCATTCCCAGGCCTTGTGTCCTCGCCTCGCTGAGGGTGGTTCTCCCTCACAGAGGCATGAACGCATTGTGAGGTGAAGAAGCGGAGTGTAGAAACCAGCAGACAAACTACAGTGAAGATTGCATAATTGGGCTGAGACCACCTGCCACCACCTGCCTGCTACAGGTGTCTCTTGCTCCCGGGATTCTTCGATGAAACCCACGCAAACTCTTCTGTAGTTATAAAAGATGGGAAGATAGGATTTTGAGCCCTGGGTTAGCCGAGTGAATTACAGAAGAGCTAAGTAGAAGCCATAGACATTTTCAGATTAGTGATCAGGCCTGACTCCTGACTGAGGCTCCTGCTTATCCCTGGAGCAAGAACAAGTAACTGCTGAGTGCCGGGCGGAAGGAACTGCTCTCACAACAATAGCTGTGTTACTGGAAGGCACAAAATGTTGGGATACAGATGAATTAAAGTTAACTGAAAACTATCACAATTTCTCTACCGATATGAAAAGGCGTGAATGGGCCATAAGATTTTCCTTAAATTCCTATCAATATTAGTTAGAGCCTAACTCTAACTCTTTAAATTTGTTCCAATAAGCACATTGCTTTTCATATCTCTCCTGAACTTACCAAACCTTCACGCAGGAATCGGTGAGGACGCTTGTGTCTAGCCCCATTGCTGAGAACTGCAATCAATTTTAGCAGGAATCTTAGAGTTTGGTAACTCTCTAACTCGGGGCATTCCCAGACTTCCAAATTTCTTTGTAAATGAAAGTATTTTCTGTACAACCGTTTGTGACAAAGATCCTAGTTAGTGTGGTTGGTTTGTCCTGCATAAAGACGACCTGCTGTCCCGCTTCGGAGGGAGGTTGTTTCCTGTACTTCCCCAGTAGTGGGGAAGTGTTTGTTAAGCCATTAACACTTTCTCCTTGTCCCTCTTGTGGCCAACAGGCTAAACTGATAAACAGGCTGTGAAAGCAAAGACATCTAGCGAATGAACTAGATCACGTTAGCAGGAGTCTATGATTTCAAACCTTCGCAGGTGTGACCAGCAGGCACATTTGCTTAAGGCCAGCAATTTCAGCAGGGCAAACACCAGAGCACACCGTGAAACCACGCAGCCTGAGAGGAAATAGCCATGAATCAACAAGGCCAAAATAGGACTGCTTGCTATTTTCTACGTAGATGTATAGCCATGAGCACGTATTAATTTATTAAGTTATGAAACCACGCCAGATTACCTATTTCCAAAATTTTCCACCAATAGACTGATTATACATTTGCTTGTCACTGATTTGTTCTTTAGAAGAGGTCCTGTTGATCTGTTTCTCAGCCCTGACTGTACATTCGAATCACCTGGGGAACTTTTACAACTCTATAGATGCCCAGGCCCCACCCCCAGAATTTCTCTTTTAATTGGTCAGGGCAGGAGCCTGAGCAATGATGGTTGTCGAGGTTCTCAGGTGAGTCCAATGGTGAACGTCTCCCCTGCTGAGCTGGGGTTGCGCGACACAGTCATAGATAATTAAGTGGAGGCAGCTGCTGATGGAATAATAAGAGTTTATGGGAGGAAAACCTAAAATTGAAGAAATAACACCCATTATTTTTTTTTTTATGAATGGAGGAAAAAAAGACATTATTCACCCTCAGCAGCAGAAAGAGCATCTTTGTTCAGCTCTAGGACTGACATGTTCCATGGGTGCCTAGTTGAGACCCGTGACTTAAGTGATTGGAAAAAGACCTGTACAAACCGGAAGGCAGGCATGGGCCATGGTTAGGAGATGTGCGCATGACAGGTGTCAAAACACTGCAGAACTGTGGACGACGATGACAGGAGGCGGGGCTTCAGGAAAGGCTTCCCGGGAGAGGTGGTTCTTGAACGGACCTGGAGTGGAAGGGTTCCTAGGGTCCAATTGTGCCTGAAGGTAATTGGTGAGGTCCAAGCCCAGAATCCTTTTTCCAAAGTTCAAGGCCATTTTCATGAAAAGGAGAAAGACGATTTCACCTTTTTCTTTTTACCATTCTTCTTGTCTGCTTCCAGACTAGGAAAAGTAATAAAAACTAAGACTTACTATTAACCGAGTACCAGACTTTATCCCAAACCCTTTATCATTCAAATTATTTGCCCTATAACCCCTGGGTGAAATATCTCTATGAAGTGGGTATTGAAATTGCTACCATTTTGCACAGGGGGAAACAGAGGCACAGACATGTGAAAACTCATTCAAGATCACACTGCAGCTACACGGTCATCGCCTTCGCTCTCTGCTCTTCTGCTTCTTTCAGACACTGTCCTCGGCTGAAGCCACCTCTTCCACCAGCCTCCTGCAGCACTCCATTGATACAGAAGCTGCTGACTGGGAGCTGGCCCACCTACCAGCTAAAACCAGCAGCTCTGGGAGCTGGGGAAGGGCGGTGGACCCACCCAGTCGCAGTCCAGATGACACGCTGGGAGGCCCATGGCCCATCACAGCTCCACAGAGCACAGTAGTCGCCGAGCCTTTGCCCCCAGAGAAAGAGAACCCTGACCGCTTTCTCTGACCACCCCATCTCAGCCTGAATAAGATCTTACAGGGCCCCCCTCTCCCTTTTTCTTTTTATTACAGGAGCATAGATTATGCCATTTTCTTCTTTTTTGAAACGCTTTCTGTAAAGCAGCAAATTGTTGCAAGTTTTAAATAGGGAGTGGCCTTGCCTAAAAAGTTCAGACAAGGAGTTATTTAATAAATGTTTTTAAGAATGCCCTAGAGAAATGGTATAGCAGAGGCCAGTGAAATCTTCTTTATTTCTTCTCATTCAAATCAGTTAATTCAATCTAATAGATACTTATTGTGCACTGACCATATATAAGGTTTAAAAACTTTTTAAAATTTATTGATTTTAGAGGGAAACAAAGGAGAGAGAAAGAGAGAGAGAAGGGGCAGCTACAACTTTTTGTTCCACTTACTTATGAACTCACTGGTTGATTCTTTTTTTTTTTAATTGTTATTCAAGTACAGTTTTCTGTCATTTACACTGGTTGATTCTTGTATGTGTGCTGACCAGGGATTGAACCTACAACTTTGCTGCATCAGGATGATGCTCCAACCAACTGAGCCACCCAGTCAGGCTCCAGGCGTAGAGTTTCTAATCTGAGTAAGGAGATAACACAGCTGCTGCAATCACTATAACAAAAGGCAAAGTGAGAAGGCTCACAAGAAAAGTCTCTAAACCCTCTGATTTTGGAGGCAGCTTGGAGGGAAGTAGGGATCCTATAGTTCTTCCTGTAGGAGGTGGTACTTAAAATGAGCCCTGAATCTGAAGGACTTCAACAGGAAGAGGCTACAGCAGAGGTGAAGGGCGGTTAATTCTGTTGCCTGTCTCGGAGTACAGGGCCCAGGCCCACAGGCTACACGTGAAGCCCGGGAGGAACAAAGAAAACGTTTGCTGCCAACTTCCGAAGCTGCACAGGCGGCAGAGTCGGGGGCAGGAAGCTCTAAGGTCTTTCCTACAAAGTAGCCAATTTACAGTTATGGTTACACTTGAGTCAATTAAAGTGTTTTATTAGCAAGAATTTGAATCTCTTACCTTCATTAACATTTAACAGTAAATGGGAGAAAAAAGGTAAATAAAATATTATCTGGCTTTTTAAAGGTCATTTCAGACTGAGTCTTATAAAATGTGATCCGGGGAAGGGCGGGGGTGGCCCTTTGTGTGGATTTAGAGCCCGGAGCCTGCTCTGGAGAAATCTCACGGCACTGGCAGCGGACACCTCTTGGCAGGTGAGGTGCTTGAAGGTGCATTCATTAGAGGCAGCGCATTTGGGGCAGGGGAAGGAAAGAAACAGATCTGACGTGTGAGAATGAATTTTTTGCTTTAGATCTCAGATTGTAAATCATTTGGGGTATGCAGTACTTAGTAATTACTCCCACGATCAACACCTGCTTTTTAACAACCGTAGGCTAGTAGCCCAAATTAATTAAATGGCAAACTAATCATTCCCCCAAAGGAAAGGAGGGAGCCCTGCGCCCAGGTCTCAGGGTCCACAGAGGGCTCGGAGAAGCCCCGGTCACTGCAGGCAGGCTGTGCTCCCGCCCCAGGCGCTTGGTGGGTGTTTTTACAAGGCCTGCTGTTACTGAAAGTCACAAGAAGAGCCGTGATAACTTGGCAATGACATAAATGTTCAATCTGAAAAGAAACTCCTAGTTTTCATTTCCCCAAGTATAGTCAGGTCCTTGAATAACATTGCTTTGTTCGGTGTCGTTTTATTAAAACATTGAGGAGAAAAATAATTCTTGGCCAGGGCCACCCCGGGTGTCAGGTTTCCTCTCACACCCCCCCCCCCCACTCCAGAGATGGGCGTGTTAGATGGACTGGTGTGTCTACATCATCCCAACGGGGCGAGTGTGGGCGTGCAACTCGCCCTGTGACAGAAGGGCGTCCTGTCAGGGTGGGTCCTGTCTGGTGCCCTGAGTCGAGGGGACAGGCTCTGGTCAACTCTGACCCTGAAATGGAATCAATGAGCTAGAAAGAGTGATCTTATTTATTTTTATCAATCTTTCTTAAGTGTATCCATAGTTCATTTTTTTAATGTTTAATATTAGAAGGGTTTGGGGGTTTTATTTAGAGGTTTGGTGATGCTTTTGTGATCAGAAACATGCCATGGGAATTTCACCCTTGTTTGTATCAATTAGCCTGTGGTAAAATTGGTTTTGTTATATGTCATTTCACTTAAACTCATAGTTTCCAAGAATGTGTTAATGGCATTAAATGATGAGAAAGCCACCCAAAAGCTGCCCAGTGACTTTCATCCCAACATGTCACCGCTGGAGATGATGAAGACCTGACGTACTGCTGAAGCATCACCTGACCCAGGGAAGGCAGCAGAAAGTCAGGATGTCTCCACTCTAGGGGCATGACCTTTCGTGTAATTCTGTATCAGAATGGGTGGCCTAGGAGAAGACCCGCCCCCACCACAACGGGGTTTCTGAAGACTTCAAGGTTCTCGGGATGGCTGTTCTCCTGGTCCTAGGTGAAGAAATGGGCAGAGAGGCCCTGAGTGGTATGGTTCTGTTGGTTGGAGTGTCATCCCATAACCGATGAGTTGCAGGTGTGATTCCTGGTCCAGGCACGTACCAGAAGTAATCAATTGATATTTCTCTCTCACATTGATGTTTCTCTTTCTCCCTTCCTCTCTATCTCTAGAAGCAATGAAAAAAAATCTGTCCTCAGGTGAGGATAAAAAAATAAAAAGAAATGGGCAGGGAGAAAGGGAACTCTAGATCTGGGCATATACACCCTACATAGTGAATGGGAAGCTATCCTTTTGAGGTAATAGTAGTAGACACTATCTTACTGAAATGAGTTTGAGAAAGGAAAGAAAAAGCCCTGACCAGATAACTCAGTTGGTTAGTGTCATCCCGATAGGCCAAGGTTCTGGGTTCGGTTCCTGGTCAGGGAACATACAAAAATCAACCAATGAATGCATAAATAAATAGAAAAACTGAGGTTTCTTTCTCTCTCACACACATCCATCTTTAAAAAATGAGTATGAGCAATTGGGTAAAAGCCCCTTCCTAGACCACCTTCATCACTGGAGCCCTTGCCTACACTGCGTCTGAGAATAGGGGGAAAAGGAAATCACAGCAAAATAAATATTTCCTAATTGTAAATAAATATCTCTAATCACAGTGATTGTGTTCAGAGCACAATGAGATTACATAAACACAGAGAACAAAATTAGAAGAAAGAAAGGATATTTACATAAGTAAATATAAATTAAAAACCTGATTTTAATACACTAACATCACCTGGTACAGTTTTCTAAATGTCAAAGGCTGCTACTCACTGTCCCTCCAGGACTAGCCCAGTCAGCAGCTGAGGAGATGGCCTTCTATTCATCCAAATATGAAGGTAAATATCATGGATTTCAGCTCAGAAACAATGAGGACCTTTTCCTGTTCCACTTAATAGCTTTATTTTGTATTTGATCTAGCAAAGAACTATGGAAGGGTTTCTAGGAAGTGGTAGACAGACCAAAGTTCTACATGGTTTCTCTGTGAGGGCTCCCAACAGTATTCCATTCCCTTTCCTGTTGCCAAGTACACGCAAGCGGCTTCTCACCCACCCTGAGAAGTCTGGGTATACCATGGAGGCTGAAAGACTCAGCACCAAGGTGTACAAGGTCACCCACTGTAAGGGGCAGGAGATGATGTACAAGGTCATCGTAAGGGGCAGGGGGTGAGACTGTGACCATTTTCTTGCTTACTTTTTCTTTTTAAATAATTTTAAATGTTTTTAGAATGATTTTATTTATTTACTTTTAGAGAGGGGAAGGGAGGGAGAGAAATATCAATGTGTGGTTGCCTCTCATGTGGACCCCGCTGGGGACCTGGCCTGCAATCCAGGCATGTGCCCTGACTGGGAACCAACCTGACTGCAACCAACAATAACACTCAGCCAACTGAGCCACAAGGCCAGGGCGAAATATATAAGTACAGATATCTTAATGTTGTCTCTGTGTTCCTGAGTAACCCTCCTCTGTTAACCAGCTCTGGACAGGCCCATGGCTGTTCCCTGCTCCCCCTTAGGCTAACTGACAAACGCCTGCAGCAACTCATACTTGCCTTTCACTGTCCTCCCAGGTAGGGAGCTTTTCCCTAGAACCTGAATTCAGCCGGAAACTCAGATCACTCTAAAGAAAGATGTTCTGCTTCAACCAACATCTATCGGACCCCTTGTATATACCAGGCACTGAGCTTGGCGCTTATCAATGCGTTATTTCATTTAACTGCAATTCAACACTGTAATGCAGGCATTAAGCCTATTTTATAGATTGAAAAACTAAGACTCTAAGTGGTTTATATGAACTGTTCAAAGATTCATGCCCAGTGACGGACCTAGTGTCAGCCATAGGTGTCTCTTCTACCATCCATTGGCCTCATCTACCTTCACTTGGTTCCCTCGACACCTCAGTTTCATCACCTCTTGACATCGGTTCCTCAATGAGTGGACACTCACAGGAAGTGCCTTTCAAAGCTTAAGATTCTATCAGGTGGGTGAGCTGCAGCAGAGTTTCTAAGAACTCTGGCCACATTTCTAAATGAAGATGGCAGACTATGTGTCCACGCATGTGATTCACTTGCCACAGGACAATACCACACCCAAGGTAAGCTGACAGCTCCTGAGAGTTGGTGTAAAGGAAAATCAATGATGCAAGCTCATGGCCAATTACAAAAACACAGTCACATAGACACACATGCACACACATATACACGGTGTTAGCACGTTCCTGTGAAGGCATGCAAGGGAATCTGAGTGGAATAAAGGGATAAATAAAACAAGAGAGATGTGATTAACTCAATGATCTACTTATGAGGTTAAAATTTTTTTTAAAAATGCTGATAGCAGTTGGAAAGTAAAGCCTATGAAAAGGATTTCCGATAAAAAGAATAAATTTTCCAAACCCAGTGAGATATTTATGAGAACTAGCAAGAGGAGGGAGACAAGACAAACTGTCCACTTGTTAAAACGGGAGCCCTCCTGAGAAATTTCGTAATTATGTGCTCTCGCTGTTCATTAATTGCAAGGGAACCAGCCTGGCTGCAGCCCCCTGGCCTGCTGGGAGGGCACGGCGGCATTACGGACTCACATGAAGGATGGGCATGGGTGGACGGCACCCGTCAGAGCGCAGGAGAGCGGGTCTGAGGCTCCAGGTCAGGGACAGCCGCCCTGGTTCAGGCTGCACATAATTAAAAGGTTTGAATGGAGCAGAGACTGACCCTGGCCACCTCAGGCACATCAGAGGCTGCTCGTTTGCGGGAAAACCCTTAATTGTGTTACCTTTGCTCTTTTGGCTTTAAAATAATGTAATGAAATAATGTAGCTTGGTGAAATACAAAATAAATATCCTATCATTTGGCTAGTGTTTAAAAACACAAAGTTTTCTGTGACACAGATGCACACACATGCACACCCAGAAGCAGAACAAATACTCTGATGAATAAAAATGTGAATTTGAGGGCAAATGAGGCATGAAACATATTGGCCAATAAGCAACACAAAAGAAGGTCACAGTATTTTTTTTTTTTTTATCGAACACACTGGGTTTTTGGCATTTGAGCCAAAAACACCCACCAAGAGAAGACGTTCAAGGAAGTTGCCCTTCCTAACAAGTATAGAGGGCTGGTGTTCATTTGTTTGTTATATCTCAGACATAAAGCAGCCTAGGACCTCACCGGACTGTGTTTTGGGAGGTGAGACTGTGAAGGATTGCCATGTCCAAGAACATACTGGTGACGTATCAGGAGAAAATCTAATACGCCTCAGGTAGCCCTGACACCACAGCTCTTTTTTGAAAACGTCTCGCCCAGGAGGCCTGTGTGTCCCTGAAGTGCTTTTCAGTCCACAAAACCCCTTCAAAACCACCTTGTCAAGTGGGAAGGGCAGGAATTATGACATCGGCTCCAACTCCCAGGTGAAGCAATCGACTCAGAAGGTCTGGGTGGTCTTCTCGAGCTCTGAATCGTCACCCAACATGAAAAGGCTCTTTTAGCCACCCTGGGTGAGTACCCCCGACTCACTGGAAGCCAGCACTGGAAGGGGCCTCAAAGATCTGGGCCCTCGGGGGACAGAGCTCTGACATTTCTGTCAGGCCAGGGAGCAGTGCAGTCCAGCAGTGCAGATCTGGCACGTTGGACTCCTACCTAGCACGCTGCCAAGCCGTCAGGCCTGAGGTTTTAAAGGGCTCCTGTGTAGTACGCCCCATTGGGCCCTTGTAGCTTCCATCTTGTAAGGCAAAGCTGATTTCAGGTGGCTGCTTTTACCCACACATCCCCTATCAAGTGTCCCTTCCTCAAGGGGAGCAGGGTGGTGTGGCCATTGAGAAGTGGCAGTCCTGAGTGCAAATCCTGCCTGTGTGACACCAGCCATGGGGCCTGGAGTGTGTCTAGTCTCTGTGAACCCCAGTTACATCTTCTGTAGTATTGTGGTGACAATTCCTGTCTCTCAAAGCCCAGGGTGTCATCAAGGCAGTGGCCCACAGTAGGCCTTAGCACAATGCCTCCCAGACAGAATGACAAGGTAAAGACAGAGAAGTCTAAACTTCAAGAGCGTGATCAGAAAAGGTCACGCACAGGGCAGTCCACAGCCTCCCAGCAGAGTCCCGAGCAGAAGGACTGAGGAATTGAGACTTTTCTGTGCA
>PVKM010014217.1:0-29258 GCA_004027735.1 Carollia perspicillata
CTTCCATTGTGGACAACGACGACGACGTGGTTTTGCTCCATTGCACAAGGTCTAAACAACTCCTCAAAGAGAACCTTTGGGGAGGAATGGCTTTGAAGGCAGAGACTGCCCCCTGGTGGCCTCCAGCAGCCTAAATTATGAGCATTTTCTATCCCTGCCATTGATGCATGGCTGAGTAATACTCTGAGATAGTAAAACATCTGAAGTTTTCTTCATTACATTTCCATTCTCCTCCCCTCTTCCCTTTCCCTTTAAAGCAGAGAGCCAGCTCAGGGCAAGTGTGTGGAAGGGCAAATAGCCAAAACAGGCTTCAGGTCATTCTGGCTTCTCATTCCAAATTCCCAAAACTCAGCAGCATCTGACAAGAAACCACATTGAAGGAGAGGATCGTAACAAAATTCGAAGGGCGGTGAATTTTAACCTGAAAGAAGGAGATTTCCCATGGCTGAAAAAAGAAGAGAGACAAGAAAAGATCCCAAGGATCCCAGGGCATTAGCAAGGCCCCAGGTTGTGACGTGTGTCCAGGCAGACGCTCGCCTTGTGCCCTGATGTACCCCAGGAGCCTCGACTGTCCTCAGCACTGGAGACTCAATTAACATTGGTGAGTGAATGAGTGGATGACTGGGAGAGTGAACGAGTACATTCAGGAGGAGCTTATACCCAGAGAAAAGGAAGCCACACTCAAGGCTGACGGTCTCCCACATCCCCTGCCATTTCTGGGTTCCGTGCGCTGGGTCACCGGTCCCTCTGCCTGGAGCACAGCCTCATGGTGAGACCGTGGGCTGTGGAGCCAGACTGCCTGGGCTCCACCTGAGACCCACACTGGCCCTGTGCCTCCGTCTCCTCACATGTACGACGGGGTAATATTAAAACCTGTGACACAGGACTGTTAAGATGACTAATGTGTTGATCTGTGTAAAGCACCTGACATGCAATAAGTACTCAATACACATAGCTAGCATGATTTTTCTTATTTACCCTGACAGTTTGCCCCATGCTGGTAACTCCCATACCCCCTACAGACTCAGCACAGCCACGGCTTCCCTCTGAAAGCTTCGGGTGTCCCTCCGAGAGTTCCCACGGCACCATCACAGTGCCTGCCACACTGCAATGTAGTCGTCTAAGTCTGTCTGCCCCGAGGCTGTGAGCTCCCCAAGGGCAGGAACCAGATCTCACCGGGTCTGAATGAACGAACGGATGGACGAACAGCCGTGCTTACTGAGCCCATCTTACCCTGCTACCTGTGACACACCACCCTTCTCACGCTGTAAACGCCGAATCGCTCCAAACCACCCCACCTCCCACCCACCCCTCAGGCGCCCTCTGCTATTCTGGTCTTGCCCGGCCATATTAGTTTTAGAAGGAAGGTACCCATGTAGGTATCAAGGGGATGGGCCCTCAAAGGTTTTCTTGTACTCTTTTCCCCTTGTTAAGAGTTCCCGTGATGGCAAAGCCTTCTCTACCTTGAAGCAGCTCCTTAAATAGCAAGACAGTCTTCTGCGAGCCCTCAGCACCTGTTTCCTTTCTCCTAAGAGTGCTTTTAAAACCTCTTTTAGAATCTAAAGTATTGCCAGGTGTGGTCCTCAACTTTCCCCAATAGCCTGTCATAAATTATGTCTCTTTGGTGCTTTCTTCTTCTGTTGTGTGAATGTCAGACCTCGAAATGGATTTAAATACCACAATATTGCTAAATCTTATAGCAATGTAGGAGTAGCTACATCTTTCTGGGAGCTGCTTCAGTCTAAGAAGGTTTTGAATAGTGCAATACAATGGTAAGAAAACTGAATGGAAGTCCCAAAGAGAAACCTCAAAAAAAAAAAAAACTGCTCCTTCAACTTTTTTAAAGAAAAACCCCAGCTTCTGTAAGACAGAATGATGGGTCGGAGTACGGATGCGGTTAAGGAGCTGCAGCTGGCTGTAATGTGGGCGGGAATGGGAACGATGGGATGCCAGCTGCTATGTTAATAGGAGATACTGGATTGTGAAGGGGTTACATGTGCGAGGCCACGGGCTCATCGACTTTGCAGCTTTGAGCTGTGCTCTGACACCACATGACCTGCTCCTGCAATTCCACTGGGCGTCATGATGTCCATGCAGCTTCCTGTGGCTCTAGAGGTCCCACTGCTCTGTGTCTCTTCCACGTCATCTAGGGAGCAGGGGTAGTCATGGCTCCAAAGGCTGGGTCCAAGTCCTACTACCATTTGATGTTGACCTTGCACCTGTCCTTAAGATTTTCTGCATGGTCTCCTTCCTCTAAGAATAACGATGTGAAACATATGATCTGCTGAACTTCAGCCCCCCACTGCGAAGGCAGTGATCTGGGGATCGTCTGTGGAGTCCTGGTACCTGTCAGCATCTCAAGTGGTATTTCCTTCTTACACACTTATCACCCACATTTAGTGACGCCCATCCTACAAGGTGCTGGGAAAGCGTGGTGAGCAAAGCAGACACAGGCCTGCTCCCTTGGCACTTAAAGCCTAGTAGGGGGTGCGGACACTAACCAACCCACACGCAGCCACAGCTGACACTGACACAGCTGAAGTTCAGGACACTACCAGCGCCTACAGTACGGGAAGGCCGGGGGAAGCTCCCCTGGTGGTGACAATGAGCTGAAACCTAAGAGACAGAGTTGACTGCTGGCAGGAAACAAGAGGGCAGAGATGAACACCCCCAGTGAGGAGGCAGGATAGGCAACGTCCTAACGGTAGGTGGCAGAGGATAAAGGACTAAAAGGAAAGGGAAGAGACAGAGACTAGAGCACAGGCGGCAAACACAAGGTCCACAGGCCAAGTCCAGCCCCCTACTTGTTTTATCCGGCCTGGCACCTTGTTTCTACCCGGCAGCAGTGCTGAGCCCTCACTTAACTGTTAAAGACTAGTTACATTTACACAGGCCTAAAGTTACATTTGGCCCTTCGAAGGCAACCGCGAGGCTGATGTGGCCTGTGGTGAAACTGAGGTTGACGTCCTGCTCTAGACTATGAGCCCACCACAGCAGATCAACTGTCCTAGGGGCAGTGAGAACCAGTCACAAGTTTTTAAAGGGAGAGCTGATCAGATTCCCACTCTGATCTTGACCTGCAAGGCCCCTAACGGCAGATAGAAAGCCTGGATTTCAGTAGCCAGAGGATATCTGAGGAAATCCTCAGATCTTTCAGAAGCACCTGCAGCCTGGTGTGGCCTCTAGATGGGATGGGATTTCCAAAGTACATGTGAAATCCGGAGCAAATGGCCAAGTGTCCTGGCTGCCGAGTAGAAAGTCTCAACACTGAATGTGCCTCCACGATCCAATGAAGGAAGGTGATCCAACACCACAGGCCACCTCTGGCCTGGCACTGCTGGGAGGGATCCCGCCCAGTCTTCAGCCCTCTGAGCTGTCTGGCTGAGATCAAGGAGGAAGGACCTAAAGTCCCAGCCATGGAATGAGAAGGATGCTTGGGAGATCAAAGGGCTAGCCGGGTGTCCTACACCCTGCCCAGCTCCCTCCACACCAGCTGACAAACGTATCCCCTGGCTTCTCTGGGCACTGGCTGCTAATGGCTCATGGATGCTCCCAGGTCCAGATAATCACCCTTAGCTACACAGAAGCCCCCTGGCCTGGGAGGTAACACCACCCTCCCACCTCTAGCCTCAGCATCTTACAGCGCAGAGTGACTGTGTTAGGCACCTACCTAGGGCTCCTGTAACAAAGTACCATGGACTGGGAGGCTCAAACAATGGGCTTTTGTTTCTCACAGTTCTGGAGGCTGAAAGACTAAGATCAAGGCGAAGGCCCTGGCAGGGTAGCTCAGTTGGTTAGAGCGTCATCCTCATACGCCAAGGTTGCAAGTTCAGTCCCTGGACAGGACACAGACGAGAATCAGCCAGTGAATGCATACATAGGCAGAACAACAAAAAGTCTCGCTCCACCTCTCTGTCTCTCTGTCTAAAATCAATGAATAAAAAGTAAAAATAAAAAATAAGAACCCACCAGGAAGTGGGTTTCTGGTGAGAACCCACTTCCTGGCTCTTGCTGTACCCTTGCGTGTCAGAGAGAAAGAGACATCTCCTTCTCCTCCTCTTCCTACAAAGTTACTTACTACTAGATCCCACCGTGGGAGCCCTCACCCAGCCCTAATTACCTCCCAAAGGCCCACCTCCAAATACCATTTCACTGGGGGGTGGAGCTTCAACATATGACTCTGGGGAGACAGAATTCCGTGCGTAGCACTGACTGATCCTCACAGAACGGCCCTCTGGCCTTAAAGGGGGGCGGGCTCTGTGCTGGATGCTGGGTCCAGACGTCCACAGCACCGGGCTAAGGCCAGTCTTCAGCAGAGATCACACTCTCACTTTGCCTCCCCCTGCTCTGTCTTCACTCTTCTTCCCCCAGGAGCAGCCCCATTAAGTCACTTGGACAAAAATGTCCATTTTGGCTCTATTTTTAGAGAACCACTGTCAAATCATGAGGTTCTTCCCTTATCAATCAACCAACAAGCCTGTGCCAAGTCCAGACTATGCCCAGCACAGTGAAGGAGCAATAGCAGGGCACAGCCACCTGCAGTCAGGAGGCCCAGGTGCTGCATGTGACACCAGGCAAGTTGTTCAGCCTCGCTGAGCCTTAGTTTCCCCTTCCGTGTGAGGGCAACACACCACCTCTATTGGATGTTCCAACATCAGAGCACTTAGAAAACTACAAAGTGTGCTTGCAATACTCGCAGCTATCAATCAGTGCTATCAGAACTTCAAAGGAGCTCCAAGCTTCCTCCCTTTTCCCCTTGCTGTGGTTTGAATTGTATCCCCTCAAAAAATATATTCAAGTCCTAACCCCAGTACCTGTAAACATGGCCTTATTTGGAAACTGGTCTTTGCAGATGTAATCAAGTTAAGATAGGGTCATATTAGGCAAGGGTGGGTCCCTAATCCAACGACTGGTGTCCTTATAAGAGGGAATTTGGACACAGATCCATGCAAGAAAGACTATTGCAATGACGATGCAGGCAGAGAGTGGAGAACAGCAAAGGCTGATGGTTACCACTGGAAACTAAGAGAGGGGCAAGGACTACACTCTTACTCGGAGCCCTCCAAAAGGAACCAGCCTTGCCGACACTCTGATTTCAGACTTCTAGCCTCCAGAACACTTAGAGAATAGATACCTATTCTTTTAAGCCATCCAGTTTGTATTTTCCAGTAGGGCAGCAGCAGGAAATGAATATTCATAGGCATCTACTAGGATTGCCTGAGAACCATCAGCCAGAGCATATGTGTGATGAAGGGGGAAGACTTTGACCTTGAATTTGAAGGAACACTGTATTGCACCAGATGGAACTAATACTCCCCAAGGAGTACCCATAAGAGGTAACTTTGCTAAACCACAAGGGGAATAAATAAGGGATGGTGCGTGTGTGTGCAGGGGCCTGAACTAAATAGTGACCTAATATATCATACTTAAGGGTCAAATGGACCTACATGACCAAGTATGTGACTCTCTGAGCCTGCTTCCTGATCTGTAGAATAATACAACTCCTTAGCCCAGCAGAGTTACTGAAAAACATGTAAAGAGATTGCCTGTAAGGGCTTTGTACAGTGATGGACATTTTAAGAACTCAAAGGTTAGCCATTGTATTATTATTATTATTGGAGTAAGCTCCTGGAAGCATAACTTCTCTGAGCCTCAGAAGCTTCACAAAATGAGCACAGTAGATCTTTCACAAGGTTGCTGTGGGTAATGAAAGAGACAACACGTAAACTTTTTAAAATTGAGATATAACTGACATGTAACACTATGTACATTTAAGGTATACAACGTATGGCTTTGATACATTTATAGATTATAATATGATTGCTGCCATCCATCACGTCCCATAATTATCATTTCTTTTTTGTAGTGGGAACAATGGATGAACCTTGAGGACGTCATGATAAGTGGGGTTTGGAGCACTGTTCATTCGGTGAGTTCCTTCGGCACAGACACTGCCTCAACAAATGATGGCCTGCAGAGAGGTTCCAGGAACATATTTGAGCCTGTGTAGTTCCTAGGATTTGACAGTAGAGGGCAGCAGGGTCTCATTTTTGCCCCTTCAGCACCAGGATGTTTATTTAGTCCGTGGGGAAAACCAGCTACTTTCGAACAAGTGGCTGAAGGATTCTCTCCCAGAACCCCCAAGTATCCCTGTGGGAAGAAGTCAGCCACGTGCCTTCCTTTTAAAGGAAAAAGCAATCAATGAATGCTCACTGAGTGTCATGAATTTCAATTTAAAATGGATTATATTTTATGGGGATATTTTTCAACTTTCACCTGTTGCGGGTAAGGCTCCTCCCAGCACAGGGCTGAACCACTTCGGGGCCTCAGAAACAGACCACTTTTTGCAAAATCAATCCCTTCCATTACCAGCTTTCTAAGTTACCAAGTCATAAAACCTTCATTGTGTTACTTAGCTATAACATCCCATTCTCGGCCAGTTCAGTGTACAGTCTGACCTCAGCTTTGCAGCAGCACAGTTACCAGTGCACTGCAGCCGGGCCTGCACTTTGCCTGAGCTCCTAGGTCAGAGCCAGGAACTCCTGGAGAGGCCCACTGCATGAGTGGCAGACACCACGGTGCCTTCCACCGCCCCGTCTCACTGCACCTTTCCAGCAGGCTGTAGCATCCCTCCTTCTTACTACAAAATATTTCACAAGTACCCAAAGTACAGAGAACAGTACACCAGGGACCAGTGTAGGCACCGTCGGGTGCAAGAAAAATATTTTGAATACATGGGAAGTTCCCAGGGGTGCACACTGCATCCTCCTCCTCCCAAAGGTGCAACACTCTCCCAAATTAGGTGTTTCTCATCAAGACTCTATTCTTCCCACTGGAAATGTTTGGGAAAGTACCCAGAGCACGACTTCTCTGCTATCTTAATAAATGAACTAGAACTGCACACTCCAAAGATACTGAAAGAAAGTGGGAAAGAGAGGGAGTGAGGAGTCTCTGAGCACAGCCACTCAGAGGAGCCCAGAGAGTTCTGGGGTGCCTGCAGCAGGGACGGGCTACCATGCAGGAGCAGGAGGCAGCAGGCAGCGCCACGAAACCCCATCCCGCCACCAGCCTGCCCTCGCCTGACCTGGGGGCACCTACCAACCACGATGAGGACGTCCCTCTCGATGTGCGCCTGGATGTAGATGCGGCCTCGGCGTTCCGTGTGGTCTGTGCCGCACAGGCTGGGGACGTTCATCACGCAGCGCTTGTGCACATTCATCATGCAGGCTGCAGGGCAGACAGGGCGAGACTGGGTTGGCAGGGCTGGTGCTGTGGGCCTCTGTCCCCACCCAGGCAGGTTGGGCGCCCCCCACCCCGTCCCCTCCTTCCCTTCCAGGCAGCTGAGACCCACAAGCTTGGCCAAAACAAGCCTGCCCACCCAGGTCACATCTGAAAGGCTTCTCCAACTATCTTCCCCCTCCAGGCCCTCATGGGCACAAGAGGTGGCACTTGTCTGTCCTCCCGAAGGTTAAGGATGCACCCCACACATCCCCACGGGCTCTGAAGCAAGAATCACCACCTTCTATGCCAGGTTGCAGGTGACACAAGTGAGGGAAGAGATGTGGGTGTGGTGGGACTTGGCCAATGGGACAACCCCGCTGCCCGCTCAGGCTCAGTGGTGGGAGGTGTGTGCCCTGCACAGCCAAGGCTTCCCACTTGTGCAGGTGAATGGGAACCCTGATCCGCATGTGACAGCTCTCAATTTCTACATATTTACAGCTCACACGTCGAGCTCCCTGGAAGGAGTCTGAAAAGGCGAGCTGCAAGCAGGTTTATGGCGGGTGCCTTCTGAGAGAGGAGCTGATGGTGCCCCGAGGCTGATGATAAGGGGGCCCTGGGCTCAGGTGGCCCTTCAGAACTGTCCCCAGTTGAGAGCTGGGGCCTTCGCATGACGATGTCAGCCAGCTTTGGCCATGGGCCAGCCCCTGGGAGGGGCACCATCTTGGGGGAGACCCCTGGGCAACTGCCCACAAGGGGTGCGACTGTGAACCCACAGCAGAAGGGTGGTGGGGAGATAGAGGAGAACGGGCCTGAAGAGGATCTGAGAGGGGACCCCCCGTACTATTCACACACCTAGTTACAGGGACAGATATGGATGCAGGCAAGAGGAATAAAACATGTCTTTGAACTGAGTCTGACCAGTTCTGTCACATATGTTATATGATTCAGGGATCCTGCCTCTGTCTGCGGTCTCTCCCCACCTCTATGACCCTGCATGAGCCTGGTGAGTGCATCACTCCCAATAATTGGCATGACACACTCACCTTGGTCTGCCCATCCCTCCTCTTGCTTGAGTGAATCTCTCTCTCTTGCTGAGTCCTCTATAGCTTTCGCCCCACCTCTCCCCACACCTCAGCACAGGTGCGTGTTGTCCATTGCCTGTCCCTGTCTGTGCATGTGGAGTGTGTGTTTCCGTCTCTCACCCTCTTCCTGCCCACCCATGCTCACGCCAGTCCCTGTCACTCTGCCCCTGTGAATGTCTCCTGTCGTTGGCGTTTCAGGAGACCCCTGTGACAGCTCAGCCCACTGGGGGCTGACAGGGCCTTTGGGAGCCTTCAGCCCACTGAATCCCTGTCCCCATGCAGCCAATGCTCTCAAAGCCTGCTCGCTCCCCAGTGCCAGCCATTCAGTCCTTCGCTCAATAAAGAGCAGCCCTGCTGTCACCCGCCTTCCCCCACCTCAGCCTGGCCAGAGCATCATCCTCTTCCCTCTTCTAGTGTGAACCCATGAGTGTCGCTGGCAGGCAGGTCTTCTCCATGCAGAGGGCACGGAGCCTGCACATCATGATGAAAACAGCTGCAATGGCCCTGATTCGTCCACCCCTCCCTGAGTTCACACTCGAGGACTGTCCCCTCCTACACTGTGAACCTTGCCCTATCATCTGCTTCAGTCAGTGGGACTTGCTCCCTTTAAGCCCTTGGAACCTTGCAAACTCCATGTGAGTATGCCCAGGCTGGCCTACTCAGAAGGTAAGATATGTAGCCCCACCATCCCCCTCTCCGAAATGACAGCCAACCTTCTGGACAGATGGGTGAAGCTATCCAGGCCAAGACAGCCCTCAGCCAACTTGCTAACCCAGCACACATGCATTAGTACGCTCGGCCCAGACCCAAGAATCACGGGCTAAATAAATAGCTACTGTTTTAAGCCCCTACATTTTGGGATGAGGGGATCATTACTCAGTAACATACCACCGGCCTAACATCCTACCCAGGACTTGACAGAATGTTCTTCGGACCCAGACCCCAAACCAGCAGGAAGCGGCCCAGCTGTCGAAGAGCAAATGTACTTACTGTCACATTTCATGCCCTGGTGGATGAGTCCGTACAGCAGCGACCCACAGTGGTCACAGAAGGTGGGGCTGGAGTAAGTGTGGATTTTAAACTTGTGTTTGCTCCGGGGGTCCTAAGGCCAAGAGAAGCAGACAAAAGAGGCCAGCGTCAGTGTGGCGTGCCAGCACTCACCCCGCACTGAGTGCCACTGGAGAACGCACCTAGAACGGAACCTGGCCCCCAGTGCTCATCACACCTGTTGGGACCATTACTGGAGCCCTATGTCCAGACACAGCAGCTGACAAATCATGGCTGAGTGGGTGAGTGAGTAAGAAGTGGGTGGCCCTGTCCCAGTGCCAGCACCCTCACTGTACCTGCAAGGCCTCCACCTGACAACCCAGCCTACTGGTCCCTGCCTGCAGCAAGGACTCCAGAGACAGCAAAACAAAGTGACAGACAGAGACAGCAGTTAAACAAGTCCACTGGCTCTATTCCTCCCCCTTTTATGCTCTGAGGAAGCTTCTGGAGTGATCTAAAACCTACGTCTGGTGAAGAGGCCATTTGCTAGTACCTCATCTCCAGGGAACAGAGTTCCAAGTCCAACAGATAGCCCATAGGTTGTGGCAGAGACTGCTAGCTTTGCACCAATATCCATTCTTTCCTTTAGTAAGAGATCCTTGAGTTTTAGTAGAGAGCACAGCTACCCAGTTAGAGACCACAGTTTCTGGCCTCCCTTGCAGCTGGTGTGCCTGAGTGACCGAGTTCTGGCCAATGGGGTATGTGTGTGGTAGAGTCGATTCCTTGAAAAGAATGTATAAACACCCCCTGCCCCCTTTTCTCCTTCACACTGGCTGCAAGATGGTGAGAATTGGAAGTGACCACTTTGGACCGAAAGTTGGAGCTGGGTGTGGAAAGAATAAAACCATCCTAACCAGCCTTGGACAGACATTTCAGAGGAAAGCCTACCTTCTGTCTTGTTTAAGTCACTGCATGTAAGGGCTATTTGTTACAGCATCTTACACATTCCCTGACTGAAAAACACTGCAGGTATCATGAGGGAATTTTGCTTAGCATTACATCCCAGGGTATATACTGTATTTGGAACATAGGAGGAGCTCAATAAATATTTAATGAGCAAATGTTAACATTTATTGAGCATTGACTCACACCAGGAGCTACTTCAGGGCTGGCACTGGGGAGCAAGCAGGCTTTGAGGAGCTATTTCACTGGTCGTTAACTTATTTAATCCTTTAACATCCCCGTGAAGTACATTCCACTTACTGCCCCGATTTACAGATGAGGAAACTGAGAGACTAAAGGTGCAGGGACTGGCCCAGGGTTCCCAGCCTCAGCAAGCACAGCACTGCCCACAGTGACCGGCAGGAAGAAGAGGCCAGTGAATTGTGATGGGGGTGCGTGTGGAGCGGGTGCTGCAATCACACCGCTAACCACCGACAGCCCCTGCAAATGCATGCACATTTAAGAAAATGACTGGGAGAGACCCGTGCAAGACAAATTAGAGCCAGCCAGGAGAGAGGAAGGCCAATCAGGCAAGTAGCAGGGGAAAGCTCTTTTTTCAGTGGTTTACACAGAGGCTGCTGGAGGCTCCTCCAGCCTCACCCCCTGCCTCAGCTTTCTGGAGGTCTCATATTTGTAAGTGCCAACCTCATCCACCCACCGCCCTAACCCCTCCCACCACCCAGATCAAGCAGCTCATCCCCTGATCAGTTCTGCCCCTCACTTCTTGCCACCTACAGAGCTTGGAATAAAGCCACACTGGGGTCCTCATGACTCCATGATCCTCAAGGGGAATCCTCCAGGGTGCCTTTCTGTGCCCCTACTTGACCAGTGCCATCTCAGAGATGGGCGCGCTGGCACCTTGAGATGTCCACTCCCCCTGGACATAGGGAACTGGCAGAGAGGTGGGTATTTGGTTCAAATGCCTCACATGTTTAGTGACTGGGCTGCAGGTGGCCAGAGACATGCAGTCCTGAGCTGAGGTGGCTATTTGTCACAGTGGGCTCCAAAGAACAGGGAAGAACAAAGACGAAGGTCACATGACCTCAGGGATGGCGCTCTCCATTCCAGGCCATCAGGGACCTGGCACCCTGCCCTCCAATTCCATCTGACCCCCGTGTCCTCTAAAAATTCTTCTCCTTCGTGCTTAAGCTGATCCTGACAAGCATCTGTTATCTGCGAAGAGGGTGGAGAGGTTGATGCTGACAACCGCTTTGGTTCAGGCACTGCCTACTGACCAGCTGGAATGGACCACGGGGCCTAGCTGTGCTGGGAGTTACCTCTTTAATTCCCAGGTTGTGGTGAGGTGGGGTGGAGGAGAGGATGGATGGGAGGTACAAGGCTCAGCAGGTCCAATGGCTATTTACCAGTTGTGTTAATAGTATTTTAATATTTTCATAACTGGTACAGTAGTGTCAGCTCTGTCTTTAACCAAAATACATCCCCTTCCCAGTCTCTGAAGCTGAAATTACTGACCCTCTTGGGGATCCATATATGAGGGAGGACCCCCCCAAAAACAGTATTATCTTCTGGAAGGTGGGCCCCTTGTAGTACAGGCTTCCCCCACTAGGTGCGTGTTCTAGGAACCCATCGGTATCGGTGTACCCACTGGTGATGTTGAGAGGCTGTGTTCAGCTTCACTGAATTTTTTTTAAGACTCTTTCAGTGCATTTGCCCCTTTCATGATGGGTGACTTACAAGCATATCTGCCCACAGTGCACTGAGTGTTCAGCAGTCTTTGACCCCAAAACAGCATGACCTCCAGGCCCCGCCCTCCCTATTCACTTGATCTTGCCCCAAGCTATGACTTTTGTTTCCCCAGATGAAAAAAGTCCTTGAAGGGAACCATTTTGCCAACATGGAAGAAGTGAAACAGTAAACAGCAGAAGCACTAAAAGGCATCAAAATCAATGAGTTTGAAAACTGTATTGAGGAGTGGGGAAAAAATCTCTATAGGTGTATTGTGTCAAATGGGGAGTACTTTGAAGGTGACTGAAGTTTAAGTATGTAAGAATAAATACATTTTTTATAAATAAATTCTGGGTTTGTGGGGCTTCCCTCTTATAACCTCTAAGACAGAACTCTCCCTCTGGTATTGTTTTAATCCCATTCAAAGGCACAGTACCTGCCTCTGCCTCAATCCCTCCCCGTTCATCTTGTTTGATAGTCAGACCCCCCCCCACCCCAAGCCACACTGGCAGAGCCCTCTGCAGCCTCTCTCCATCCCTAGCCTGGGTCCTTCTTCATGCTCAGAGGTCACAATCTGGAGTCCTTGCTCACAAACCAAGCTGGTAAATTTGAATGAGTTGATTGAAAATATTTAAAAATCATAAAATGTCACCTAAAATGTAAATTTCTGGCTCCTTTTGAAAAGTCACAAGTTGTGGCAACACTGTGCCCACATTGCTATGGGCTGAGCAATGGTTGTCCTCTTCAGATAAAGGATACACCATCCAGTTCTCCACAGTCCACGCCATTCCCTATTGTCTCACACCACACCGGCTCCACTCTTTCCTTTTGCCCCTGGTCCCTGCAGGAGTTTGGGTTTGTGACTTCTGCCAGACACCCCTTCCTCAGCCCCTAAAGTCCATGGGGCTTGGATTCAACCACATGTGAGCACATTTCCTCAGGGCCAAGTGCTTTCAGAAGTAGGGTTGAAACAACTGTATCCCTATCACAACATCACCACATGATCTCCAGTCCCTGGTCATCTCTGCCACCCCCAGGAATCAGGTTTCCATAGTGATCCTGATGTGATTCCTGTCCCCACTAAGTGGCTCACCCTGCCCCCATGCTTTGTACTAGGTAAGCTTATATTTCCAACTTTCCTTCCACTTCTGATCCCGATCCAAGAAACTGATGAATAACCACAAAACGATCATCAACTATTGTGATTTCTACTGTCACCATGACCTAAGCACAGACTATCTGCAAAGCACTGTGCTGGGTCATGCTTAGCATGTCTTTCAAACTATATGATGGCCAATGAGGGGGTAGTTATTATTATTCTGGTTTTCCAGATGACCAACTGAGGCTTAGAAAAGTAACCTGTCCCAGGTCACAAAGCAAGAATATGGGAGAAACCAGATTGGAATACAAATTCATCCAGCTACAGAAAGAGGGGCAGCTGAGTGGGAATACCTGAGTGTCACCTGGCTACCTCCCTGCTCCTAAGGTTCCCCAGAGGGTCCCCCACCTGACAGCGGTTAGAGATGATGACAACTTTCATCTCACACAAATGCAGCACCAGCCAGGGACAGACCATTCGGTGTCCCCTACACCTACCCCCAAACCAGGGTCTTCACTGTGAGCTCCCAACCCCCAGGACCAACAGACAGGCAGATCCCAACTGAGCACCTTCGGCTCAATGCCTGACTCTAGGCACGAGCAGCTCCAAAGAAGGAAGCACAGATAAGAAACAGACAAACAAAAAATCTTTAAACCTCTGAGCCAAATCTAAAATAGCCTTTGTTGGTCTGAATGAGCTATGTGCCTTTGCTCACAGGTGGGCTGAAACCTGGAGGAGCTGAGGCAAGCCTGCAGGAATAAGGAAACTGAGTTGAAGCAGGAGGTCAAGGAAGCACACCCACAGCATCAGTCAGGGAAGAGCTAAAAGCAGCTTATGAATCCAGGCTGTGTCCTCCTGGCTGTTTATAGGCTGCAGAAGCCCCTGAAGGTCCATTTCCCAAGGAGGTAGACAGGCAAATTGCAAATGAAGACTCCAGTCAGAAATGATCTCAGAACAGAGGGAAGGTTATACCTACGCACTAGCTGTGGGACCCCAAGCAAGTGGCTTAACTGCTGAGTCTCTGCATCCTTGTCCATAAAATGGAGATTAAAAACAGTACCCACCGCACAGATTTGTTGTGATATGAAAGCTCCCAGCACAGTGCTCTGCACACAGGAAGAACAAGCTGTTGGTTTTATTACTCCAAAGAGAAAAAATAATCATGGTGATACTTCCCAAGCTTTGGTCATGAGCCATCATAATTTGTATGTCTGTGTACCACCTATTAGTATAATATGATTGACTGGGCACTGTGCTTGAACTCAACATGCCACTTCTACTTCAGTAAACCTATTTTAAAACAAAACTCTGTAACAGTGTGAACTCGGGGGGTCAATGTGCAAATTATGGGGTTTTTCCTGCTATGCCTTTAAAGGAAATAGACATCTCTTAAAATGAACGTTTAAAATGTTCATCCCAACAGTCTCTGTCGAGAAACTGTGGAGACAGATGTGCACATTCCTGGTGGGCAGGCCAACCCTCTGTGAACAACTTGGCAGCACCTACCCAAATTACATATGGTTTTTCCCTTTGGGTGCAGTCATCCCACTTCTGGGAATTTGTGCTGGGGGTCAACCCTCCTACAAAGGAAATAATACATGTACACAGTTTTTCCTTCAAGTAGTGGTTATAAGAGCAAAAGGTTTCAAACAAGCCAAGTGTGATAGGGAGGGGCTGCTTAAAACGGACTGTATCACAACTACACAATGGAACACTACTCGGACGTAAAGAACAAGAAAGCATTCTGCACTAATATGGAACAATCTCAAGGGTATATTTTTAAGTGAGACTGAAAAAGGAAAGATGCAGAAGAGTGCAGGTCACATGTTACCATGTTTTTGTGAGAAAATAAGGAGGGAGACAGAGCCCATTCAAGTCACTCATGGCTGCACGAAGACACGGTGGAAGCTGAGAGTACCGTGCAAGAGGACCTAACGAAAGGGCCTAAGATCTGTGGAGGCAGCAGGGAACAAAGTGGGCAGGGAGTAGGACATGCTTTTGCACAGATTTGATGTCAAGCAGCATACTTTACTGTGTTTCTGGATGTCACGAAAACCCCCAGGAGGCACCACCACCCTGGGAATCACAGCAGTACGCCATGCCCCGAAGTCCAAACAGGATGCCCAAAACTCCTGAGACACAAGGAAGCAGGAAAGGCTTAATTGGGACCATGCGGACTGCAGTGCTCTGAACATGAAATACCTGTGTTCAGAAGCTGCGGTTACACTGTGACTTGATGAAGACCTGTCACTTTGTTCCTGGAGAGTGAAGAGAACTGCTATTGCTGTGCAAACAAGTGTGCCTGGTGGCCGTCTGCTCCAGCATCTGATACGCCACGCCTTCTTCTAGCCCCCACCCCTTTGGCAAATAACTAATTGTTCAATTTGAAGGACAAGCGTCTGGCAGGTAAACTTCGGTAGACTCTTAAATATGATTTCCTGGGTTAAGATCTGCACTGGAGTCGGTGTTCTTACCAGGGGTTAAATGATAGTCATGTTCAAATTTAACACCCAGCTCTGGCAGTCTTTATCTTTTCGACTCTGGGGCTAGTCATTTAACACTTTTAAAATTTTAGTTTTGTCATCTGAAAATGGGATGATGAAAATAACAGTCCCTAATTCCTAAGATGCTCAGAGAGTTCATGAACCCCTGCATGGACACTCCCCAGCAGTCACTAGTGGAATGAATTTTCTGTCCACAGCCTTTGTCCACATCTAAATTCAAGTTTGTTTCTTTCTAAATGATTGGTAACAGATTTCCTATATTCTCCCTTTTCCTTTAGGTCTGTTTCTGCTGCTGTATTTAGAAAGTCCTCCCCAGCATCTTCTTCATTCTCTCACACTTTCACTTTTACAGTGAAATCATTACTTCCTTTGCAATCCATTTTAGCAGGAGCTCTGAGCAAAGACCTTTAATTGTTTTCCTAGTGCATAGCTGGCTGTAACCAAAAAAATCCAAACTGTATAGAATGTTCTTCTCCCCGCTGATTAGAAGTGCCTCTTTTATCATACACCAATTTCTTATGTGCCCTTTGTTCATTTTTACATTTTCTCTTATGCTTCACTGATCTCTTTATTTCTGCCTGAGTACCATACTCTTTGAACAGATCATAGGTTTATAATATCATCTAGAAATATGCATGTTATACCCACCCACCCTTCTGCCAGCATTAGTCTGCTTTCAAAACTTCCATGGTTATTCTCACCCACATATCCCTCCAGAATACATTAGAAATGTCAACTTCTGCCACCCTTACTTATTGTCCCTTCCAGAAAAATCCCCACCTACAGCACCAGCTCAGTGGGCACTATAGCATCTGACTTCATGCATCCTGCTCCTGCTGGACGGACCAACGTCCGGACAGTGATGGTCAGTGACATGCAATTTATTTTTTTGTTGTTTTTATTTACTTTTAGAGAGAGGGGAAGAGTGAGAGGGAGAGAAACATTGCTGTGTGAAAGAAACATCAGTCGGTTGCCTCTCACACACCCCCAACAAGGGACCTGGCCACAACCCAGGCAAGTGCCCTGCCTGGGAATCAAACCAGTGACCTTTTAGCTCACAGGCCAGTGCTCTATCCACCAAGCCACACTAGCCAGGGTGACATGCAATCTGTAAGGGAGAACTAGGCCAATCAGAATTCAGAACAAGGAACTATGCTGGGCTGGGTGCTGGAGCTGAGCCAAGTGGGGGATGGGGGGATGAGGGGATGGCGAGGATGGGGGTTGGGATAGGGAGAGGGGAGAGGTACACTCAGAATCAGGGCTGGCAGCCCAGAAAGCAGAGAGATAGAGATGAGATAGAGATAGATACAGAGAGAGAGAGAGACAGAGAGACAGAGAGAGAGAGAGAGAAGACAGACATAGAGACTGAGAGAAGCAGAGACAGAGAGACATCACATTTGGAGCCTTCCTTTATATCCTTCTAGAAAAGTTTTTCTCTGCTAAACTCTTCTTAGTTGCCATTAATGTTAAGCTAGTCTTTACCTTTCCAGGATATGTTATTTGAACCAGCATTCGCAATTCATCAGCTAGGTCAGACATTCTTGACTGGTTACGCCGTTCTCCCTGGCATACATGCAAATCTCTTGCAGAGACGTATTTCCAGACCCCTGGGTAGGACTTACAGCAGTGGGGAGCCACAACTTTATGGGGTTGTTGTGTCCCTTGGATTATACAGAAATCTGGTGAAGAGCTCAGAAATGGCAGCACGGAACCAGCTCTCCTGAAGGCAGCCCTTGGCTGGAGCTGAGTCCTGGCCACGCCCTGTGGGTGGGGCTTATATTCTACCACTCTCCTTGGTCCCCAACCAGCCTGCTGGACACTGCCTGGGCCCTGCAGGCATCTGAGTTTGTAGCCCCCATGCTAGCACATAGCCAAGGGAGACTGGAGTCAACAGCAGTTGTGTCCATTCACAGAGCGCCCCAGGTAGAAGGGGGAGTCCTCATTCTCACAGCAAACAGGAATTTTCTTCTGGAAGGCTGCGCATACAAGCCAGCCCGCCTCTAAGTGGCACCAAGGCATTAAGCACTGGACCTGCAGATTCAGCCCCAATTTGGTACCTGGGTCATCAGGGTACAAGAAGCCACATCCTTTCCAGAAGGTGAGGCCTGGACTTGTCAGGTGACCCTCAACCTAATACAGGATTCAGTGCACTGTGAAGAGGTGGTCAGCTGGGTGTTTAAAAGGTGGGGCTCCAGGTCAGGCTACATGGAGTCAAGTTCCAGCGCTTCCTAGCTCTGTCCCTGGCCACATGCCTGAACTCTCCACACTTCAGTTTCCTCTTCTGTTAACTAGTGATAACAATGACGTCGACTCCCTGGGGTTGTTACGGTGACTGAATTACTTAGAACCTTTAAAACAGTTGCTTGCCACAGAGCTGTCACTCAGGTATTGTTACTAATTACAAGTTATTGCCAATCAGGACTCCCTAGGTCCACAGAGTCATAACTTTTCCCAGTAAACCCCATATGTGTTCCTGCTTCTTTCTTTTTTTAAGATTTTATTTATTTATTTATTTATTAAGCAGAGAGGAAGGGAGAGAGAAGAGAGAGAGAGAAACATCAATGTGTGGTTGCCCCTCTCATGCCCCCCAACTGGGACCTGGCCTGCAACCCAGGCATGTGCCCTGATTTGGAATAGAATCCACAACCCTCTGGTTTGCAGGCCGGCATGCAGTCCAATGAGCCACACCAGCCAAGCCTGTTCCTGCTTCTTGAACTTCAGTCTGGATTTCCTATGCCAATTTCCTCCACTGAAGCGATGAGTCATTCATTTGTTTATCCATTTATTCACCAAATATTTGTCAAGCACCTTGTATGTGTCAGGTGCTGGATGAGTGAAATCAGATACACGGTCTGCCCTTCCCGGGCTCCCACCCAGCTGGAAGGAGAGAGCAAAAAAGGGTAAATAAATATATGCTTTCCAGCATTGGAAAGGGGAAGCTCGAGGGCCTTAGCAGTTTATAGCAAGGGATTGCGCTGGACAGAGAGCTCTGGGAGCCCTGCCTGTGGACACGCTTTGAGCTACAATCTGGGGGGAGTAGCTGCGGGTGAAGCCACCTGGCTGGGGCTCTGTGCAGTGCAGCTGCATATGGTCCTGCTGCAACCTGGGTGGACCTGCCTGACACCACCCCCACTGCAGATGCCGGGCTCCCGGCTTTGCCTCGGGGCCCCATGCCCTGTCCCCAGCTCAGACCCCTTGGCCATGAGACCCCCATGGGAAGGAATTTAGTAGAGGGATCGTGAGTCAGACTCTAAAGCCAGACCATTCCAATTCAATCCTAGTTCTGTTGCTTCCCAGTCATGCAGCCTTGAGCAAGTTATTTAAGCCAAATGAGCCTTGATTTTCTCACCTTTAAAATGGAGATAAGAACTGTCACATGACAAGATACTACAGAAGAGTAGCCTGCACCACAAGGCCAGGCTGCCTGGGATTGAATCCCAACTCAACAATTTCCTAGCTGTGTGACTTAGGGCAGGTTACCTAACCTCTCTGTGGTTCAGTTTCCTCATCTTTAAATTAAAAACAATAATAGCACTAAATCCTCATAGGATTATGATAATTTAATGAGTTAAGATTTTTAAAAGGCTTAGCACTCTGCCTGGCACTTAGTAAAACACTATGCAAGTGTTTGTTGAATATAATAAATAAATGTTTCTGCTTTCTCAATTCACAAAGATTAATGAAATCAATCTTGATTAATATCATAATTCATAATGAAATCATGATTATTACATTGTGCTTATTACCACAGCAACTGGCATGTAGTATGCACCTGATAAATGTTAACTGAAGAGAAAAGCTACATCTGTGATCTTGGGCAAGTCACTTCCATGGTCTGGTCTCAGTTCCTCCTTCAGAAAACAAAGGGGTGAAGCTGGGCATTCCCCAGGGGCCTTTCAAGTTCTAACAACCTGGGTGGTCCGGGCTGTTCACAGCGAGGCCCTGCCTTTTCCTGTGGAGGCCACAAGGCGAATTTGCTGCTCAGTGTACAGCAGTGGGTTCAAGGAGCAGTCACACTGCAACAGGTCACACCCCTGAGTTATAAATGAATCCTCCTGTCACCCACAAAACAAGCCCCATCCCCTTCCCCAGATGCCCTTCCTTTCCACACAGCACCATGTCAGCTAAGGGACCAGGGACACGGTCTGAGCCTCTCTCTCCCTGCTGAGTAGGGGTTGCCCAAACGCAAGACCAGGGCCCAGGGTTACTCAGCGTGCACAGACGCTGCTGGCTTGATTTCTGGATGCAGCCAGCGACCAGCTTCCTGACGGCTCCCTCTGCCCTGGGATGTGCTGGCACACCCAAATCTCCATTTCAGAAGAACAGAAAGAACCTTCATGACGAAGGACATGAAGGAAGCTGCAGGGTCACCATCAGCACCTGGGACTCTGGACATCACCAGCCCATACAGGTTCTGACCCTAATGATCCTAAACACTAGCTAGACACAAGATCCACAGAGACAAGAGGCCTAACTGAGGAGGACGAGGTCTGGCAGGCGACCCAGCACCCTTTACCAAGGACAGCACGGGGAACGCTGTGCTCAGCAGAGTAGCTGAAGAGTTACCCTGTGCCGTGCACCTTCCACACTGTGGGTGTGAAGGGGTCGAACAGCAGACACCAACCCACCTCTAGGGATCTATAATGCCAATGGCAGGTAATAACAGTGGTGACTGTTATTACAGTAACAGCTATTTCAGGCCAGGCACTACTCTAAGAAGTTCACATTTAATTAACCGATTTGACCCTCATTGAATAAGGTTGATTATAATCCTCATTTCACAGGAGAAAACTGGGGCACAGAGAAGTTAAATAAGTTGCCCAAGGTCACACAATGATTTGAATCCAGAATCTGGACTCTTTGTCACCATGTCATACCCCTGTGATGTGTGACAGCAGGAAGAGGTATGTGGTGCTCTAGGAGTGCAAAACAGAGGGACTGACCTGGTCAGGGAGGTGAGAGGGTTTCCCCTGGGAGAAGATGCTGAGATGCACCCCAGAGGGTAAAGGGGGTCCACAGGGCTCTCAATCCGGGGTGTGCAGTGAAATCAACAGAGAGGCTGGGGTCAGCCGGGGGCTTTGATTTGTCTACCTTTGGCTCAGGTACCAGTATTTACTTATAATTTTCATGAATGATTCAGATACGCAACGGGGACCAAGATTCACTGAACTGAAGGGGACACAGGAGAGGAGTTGCCCAGAGTGGGGCAGCACATGCAAATGCCTAGTGGTGGGAGCGCTGCTGGGCACAGGAGAGTGGAAGAGGAATGCTCAGAGGGTGGGGAAGGGAGTGGTCCGAAAGAGGCTGGAGGGAGGAACGGGCCCACCGCACGCAAGGGCCTGACAAGTGGGGCGACCCTATAATCCACCTTCCGAAGTGGACTCTTGAGAACAATGCCAGCGTGAGTGCTTTGGGGCTCCAATGCTATGGAACAGCCAGGTCTGCTCGAGGGCAAGCTTGGCAAAGGGGCACGTAGGGTGATCCTGCTCATAAGCCATGCCAAGGAGCATTTCTTTAATATATAATTTAATGTGTTTTAATAGGGAACTTACAGGAACTGTGCAGAGGACAGACAGCATAAGAAACATGGACTTGCACGTGGGACAACTCAGCTAGAAAAGCACACTAAGGGTGGAGTCCGCTGTGTGGTAAACATGCTACGAACACCATTTAGTTGCCATCAGCAAGAAATTTGCCTTTAAAAAACCCAAATGTTGGCATTGTCTACAAAAATTTAACAGGTTTATTTATATTGTCCTAAAGGTGAGCTGCTGAAACGTGTCCACTGACACATTGTGATGTGCACCAATGCTTTACGTCCCCATGTTCACAGTAAAGCAATTCACACACAGATGGAGATGGAAAAACTGCCAACGCCTGGTTCCTGCCCCTATTCTCCACTTGCAGTCATGTCGTTAGGTACCTTTTGAACCCATGGGAAAAAATATCTAACATTAGGAACTACCATAATAGGAAGATAAAATTTTTCCCTTTTTTAAAGGACTGAAATATTGGGTCCTGGCAGGGTGGCTCCATCGGTTGGAGCTTCATCCTATACACCAAAACGATGCTGGTTCAATTCCTGATCAGGGCACAGACCTGAGTTGCAGGTTCCATCCCTGATCGGGGCACATAGGAGAGGCTACAGATCAATGTTTCTCTCTCATATCCATGTCTGTCTGTCTGTCTGTCTGTCTGTCTCTCCCTCTCTCTCCCCCTCCTTTCCTCCCTTACTCCCTTTAACCCTCTCTCCCTGCCTGCCTCTCTTTCTATCAAAAATCAATAAACATATCCCTGGGTGAAGATTTTTTTTAAAAGAATGAAATGTTTCCCATCGTAATGGATTCTTAAGCACAATCTCCACATATGCGGCATGCTAGCTGTATGCCTTTTGTCATAACGGTTACACATTTGGCATGGACAGCACAGTTTGGTGCCTTCAAAAAGGCCAACCAGACAGGATTCACTTGCCTCCTGCAAAGCACCAATAGCTGTGCTCTGTACATGCAGATCTATCTTGAAGTCCTGAGCAATTTCTCACACCAGACGCTGGAAGGGAAGTTTGCTAATCAGAAATTCAGTGGACTCCTGATGATGTCTAAATTCATGAGGAGCCACAGTGCCAGGCCTGTAATGATGAGGTCTCTTCACCCCTCCAGTAGAGGGCACAATCTTGCAAGCCACTTACTTCCTCGGTGCTTTACTACTGGTGGGTTTGCTGGCAGTCTGCTCTGTCTGAGCTATGGTTAAAGACCCTTTTCCTTACCCCCCTTCTCCTTCAGCTGGAGCTGGGCTAGCCGGAGGCAGCGCTGCACTACAGCAAGTATTGACTTTGTCTCAAGAGCAATGGGAAACCACTGACATGTTTTCAGCAAGAACAATGACATACTCAAATCTTGTTTTCCAAAAGATGACTCCACAGTAGTGTGGAAATGCTAGGCTGGTGAGGAAGAGAGGAGTCAGGGAACAGGACAGGAAGCTACTGGTCCAGGGTCTAGACCAAGGTTCTCTCCGTGAGGATGAAAAAGCAGATAGCAGCATATCGTGGTGGTTAAGAGCAAACTCTAGAGCCAGGTCAAGTTCAAATCCAGACTCTGCTTATTAGTCATGTGACTCAGCAAGCTGGATAACTTCTCTGCTTCAGCTTTCTTCTCTATAAAATGGGCATAAGAGACCATCTTTCTCATAGGGTGAGGATGCCATGAGTTAGTGTATGTAAGTCACTTAGAACAGCAGCTGACTTATGGTAGCCACATTAAGTGTTAGCTATCATTATGTAGGAGTTACAATAGGATTTGGCAATGGACAGCTATGGAAGTAGGGAACGTCTGGGAGCATAGAGGAAGAGGCCCCAAGAATTCTCCATTGCTCAGTGGGACTTTGCAGATCCACGGCTACAGGGTGAAGAGGATCAAAGACAGAAAATTGTGTGAGGAAGGGTATGATGCAGAAGTAAGAAACAGAATCAAGACCTGCAGGTTAAGATTGAAGGCAGAAACAGGTCCATGACTCCAGGTCAAGCAAATGTTTACATAATATGCCAGGCACTGTGCAAGCTCTTTGCATACATTAACATATTTAATACTCCCAGCATCCCCATGAAGCAGTATATTATCACCTTCATCTTGAAAATGAAGAAAGAGGGACACAGAAAAGTTAAGTGACTTATCCAAAGTCGCACAGCTAGCAAGTAGCAGAGCTGAGATCTGAACTCAGGTGTCATGCTCTTAATCCACATGCAAGACCACTGACCTGAGCCTGCACATTTCACTCTGCCTTCACCCCCAAACAACCCCTGAAAGTACCTATTTGTATAAAAATAGGAGTATATATCTCAGCTTCCCCAAAACCAGGACAGGTGCCAAGTGAATGCCAGAAATGCTTCAAATATTTTTCAATGTATAGAAAAGGTGAGGCTTGGACTGAGGAAAGGGCAACCCAGTCTGATTCTCCCAATTTAAAAGAAATTAAAGTGGCAATGTCTGAATGGCGTGGGTGACTGACCACACAAATGCAGGAAGCCAAGGTGAATCTTCACAGGTGCCTCTGCAGTCCACGTCAGCAGCAGGTGCTTTAATAAATTATGCAGAATGGTAAATGCCCTCCTCTCAAAGACCAGAAGAAGCCAACTCACCTGCAGATCCCACCGACATGGATGGTGCTAAATCCAGCAGGGGGCGCTGCAGCCTACAGTTCCTAACCAGAGCTGAGCCCAAGGTTAGAAAAACGAGTGCAGCCCAGCCAAGGTCAAGCTCCACACTGCCTTGGAAAAGGGACCTCTTCATGCTTTTACACCTCCCCATTCTGGACTGTTGTTCTCTCCCTACTCCCCAAAGAAGGTAGATTAGACTAAATCTACGTTTTCCCTTCTCCCTTCATGAGGGGTACAGAGTCCTGCCGACAATTCCAACCTCTTAATGCAGAGGTTGAAAACTGGTGGTGCAGAGAATGAATCCAGCCCATAAATGTGCTTCAAATACACCACAGTTGTAATTCTCAAATTATTTGTCAACATCTAAAATTAGGAGATTCAGACTTGTCTTGAAAAATTGAAAAATCTGGACTTTGGTCCTTTATTTTTTTAAACCCTCACCCAAGAATATATTTATTGATTTTAGAAAGAGAGAAAAGAGAGGTGGGGAGGGAGGGAGGGAGAGAGAAAGAGAAACATCATCAATCAGTTGCCTCCACCAGAGACCCAAGCAGAGATTCAGCCTGCAACATTGTTGGTACACAGAATGATGTTCCAACCAATGGAGCCACCCATCCAGGGCTGGGCCTTGGTCCTTTAAATAGCAGGAATAAAAAAATGGAGCTGAGTAGGTTGCTGCCCATTTTGGACAGGGGCACATGCACTAAAAGGACACTCCCTGTTAGCATACACTTGAGTAATTTCTTTAACCTGCCTGGCTTTGGAGTTGGACAGCCAGAAAAATGGCATGCTGTGCATCATTTCAAAGTCATGTGGCCACAAACAATACAGGGGAAAGCAGCCAAGCCAAGAGAGGATCAACAATATAATTCAACTTGCACGGAGTTCAAAAGGAGGCACACTGTTTTCCATAGTGGCTGCACCATTCTGCTTCCCACCAAAAGTGTGCAAGGGTTCCAATTCCTCCATAAGCATGCCAACACCTGTCCTTTGGGTTCGTCTTTTGACTAGCCTTTTAACTAGTCATCCTGATAAGTGCGAGGTGATAGCTCACTGGGGATTTAATTCACATTCCCTGATAATTAGTGACATTAAGCATTTTTTTCATATACCTGTTGTTGATTTGCATGTCTTCTCTAGAGAAATGTCTATTCAAGACCCTAGCCCATTTGGAGGTTTCTCAAAAAGTAAAAAATGGAACTACCATATAATCCAGCAATCTCACTTCTGGGTATTTATCCAAAAGAGCTGAAACCAGGTGGACACAGGAGATTTCAGTACTCCTGGGTTCACCACAACAGCATTACTCATGATACCTAGGGTGTGGGAACCTCCAACATGTCCACTGGCAGATAAATGGACAAAGAAAACGGGGCATATACGTACAACAGAATATCATTCAAGTTTTAAAAAGAAGGAAATTCTGCAATATGGGCCAACACGAATGGACTTGCAGGACACTGCACTACATGAAATAAGCCAGTCACAGAAGACTGTGATTCCACTTACACGAGGTAGCTAAAATAGTCAAACTCACGGAATGAAAGAGTGGAACTGCGGGTGCCAGGAGTTGCAGGGAGAGAGAGAAAGGGAGTTACTACTCAATGGGCATAAAGCTCCCACTGTGCAAGACGAGTTAAACCCTAGAGCTCCGCTGTGCAGTGCTGTGCCTGCGCTCACGCGCCTGCGGTCAGCCACACTGCGCTGCGTACTTCACCCCGTGTTGAGGGGGCTGATCTCCAGTTACATGTTCTTTCCAAAATAAAATAAAAATAAATTGTCCAGTACGGGGGGAGCAAAAGCAGGGAAACTATTGCTGATCTCAAAGGACGGGGTTAGAGGTGTAGGAACTAGAAGGGCGCACAGAAGGGCTTCTGGGTTCTGGTTACAGGGAAATGTTCGCTGAATGAGAATTCATCAAGATGGGCACTTTTCACGTACAAAAATGTGTTTTCAAAAGCTATGTGACTGGAACCAGAACCTGTAAATCCCAATTCTAAATTCCTAGAAGATGGAGTCCGATCGTTCAAGCTTGGGGCAGATGCCTACACACATCGACCCAAGGGGGCTTCCAGGGGTGTGTATCCGGAGAGGCAGTTCTCAGGGGAAACAGTTGTGTACTTCAGTTAGGTTTGCGCAGGTGGACAGGGCTGAGGTTATGAGGCAGCTCGGGGTGCGGAGTAAGAACATGCACTGGAGGACCAGGCTGCTTAGGTTGAATCCTGGCTCTGTCACTTACTGGTCATGTGGTCTCGGGCAAGCCCCTTAGCCTCCGAGTACCGCAGTTTCCTTATTTACAAATTGGGGGTGGTAACAATGGTACTTACCTCATAGAGTATAATGAAGAATAAAAGTATTACAAGTGCTTAAAACAGAATTAAAGCTATAAATGCTGGTTCTTAGATGTTATTGTTTAAAAAAAAAACTTGAAAACCCTAGAATCCCAAACCAGTAGAGGTAGAGGGAATGAAAGAGTGAAAGACAGAAGGAAGACAGAGTGAGGGCTTGTGACTCCAGGACCAGTGCCTTTCACATCCTTCCAAGCTGCCTCTCCAGGATCATCTGCCTTTTGAGTCGCTCTTCTTCTACATCTGCAGGAACCACAGGCTAAGGTCTTCTGGGAAATTGCGCTTTTCAGGCTCTGAGGCTGCTCCCACCCACAGTGAGGAGAAGCCAAAATAATTCATAAGACAGGATATCTCCACCTCTTTCCAGCCCCAGCAGCTCTCTTCTTTCTGCTCAGTAGAAACTGTTGGTTTCTGTCCTCCAGATGCTGTACATCATGGATTTGCTTCTTCCGCCACAGCGTGAAGCTCTGTATCTTTGTGACAGTGAGGAACAAAGGGCTGGCGAAAAGCAACCTGTGCGAGCCTGTGCGCGCTGGTCCGCAATGCACAAGCCATTGTGGGCACATGGTAAATGAGCGCAGATCGTGTGGAATTCACTTCACAGTCAAAGAGTCGCATTTTATCAACTTACCATCATTTTATTAGACTTTTCCCCCAACCAGCCCACAGCAAGGTGACTCTGTTTTTCCATTCTGTGGCATGTAAGATGGATGCATGCTGTGCCAAAGATAAGGCTGGGTTTTGGAAACTCACACTCTAAGATTTGAAAGGACCATTGGCAGCAATAATATGAGTCAGCACATACTATGTGCCAGCACATACTACGTACTAAAGCCTTCACAGCGGATCAATTCATTTAATCCTCACCTGACCCCACTGAAGAGGGTGCTATTTTATCCTATTTTGTCAGATGAGGTAACTGAGGTGGAAAGAGTAGGTAACTAGCCCAAGATTATTCAGCTAGTTAGCGGCAAACCTGGAATTCAAACCCCACCATTCTGGTTTAAGGGCCACTGTACAGTTTTGCCATATGCTGGTTTCCAAACTCAGCTACTCATCAGAATTACCTGAAGGACTTTAAAATACAGATTCCCAGGCCCCAGTCTGTATCTCTTCACATGAGGTCTGTTTTTAGCAGACTACCCAAATAATCCTTAAGCATTCACCCTGTCTGCAAGCATGTAAAAATTGCAGTGGACATGTGCTGTTTTGATCCATTCAGCCTCTCTGCTTCCTTTTTGATGGGAGTGCTCCAATTCCCCTTCAAAGATCCAACACCCCCCACAGTGTTTAGTCTAGGAGGAAACACCATAAAAACCCCATCAAGGATTGGCTAGGACCCGAGGTCAGCCAAATCATCTCTCTCTGTCTGGAATTTGAATTTTGGACCAAAGCAACATAAAAACCCGGATCAGATACAGCTGGTGTGGTGATTTAGTTTATCCTCCAGTTCTCTGGAGTTCATCATACCCTTTCCAATAAATTCCTTCCCAATTTAACTTAAGCAAAGTTGGTTTCTGGTGCATGTGACCAAGCAACACTAATTAGCAGAAGAACCACCACTGTGGTAGAGCAGTTTCAGGAGTTTTGAAAAATGTGGCACCTGTATAGACACCATCTCAATCAAGATCTAGACATTTCTACCACCCTAGACATTGTGACATTTTAATCACTGCACAGCATCCCATCAGATGGATACATTTTACTTCCATAAGCCCTGATTGGCAGCATTCAGGTTGTTTCCAAATTTTTACTAGTAGGAATACTGATGCAATGAATACCACTTTAGCTAAATAAATGCATATACACTTAAATAATTCCTCAGCGAATATTCCTAAATTGTAATTCTTAGGTCAAAAAAGGATTAGGTTTAGTAATTCTTTGGTCAAAAAGGTCATTAAGGCTATTGACACATATTGGTAATTTTGTCTTCAAAAAGATTATACTAATTTGCACACTCACTAGTAATATTTTAGAGTGCATTTTTCTTCCCCTTCCTCCTTTGTATACTTTTGGTTTGAGTCCCATTTCTTTTCATATTATTGCCAAGACCATGTTTTATATTGATGTGTGTTTTGTGGTATATCTTTGTCACTTTTATTTTTAACCTATGTTTTAAGTTTCTCTTAAACTTTGCCTAGAACTATACATTGTTTATCCAATCTGGTAGGTCTTTGCCTCTCTTAGTCGAGAATTGCAACTCATTTACATTTGTTCAGCAACCTATCACTTACACCACCTTAATTTATACTTTCCAGATTTCATAGCTCCTAGCTGGTTTATTTTTTTATCTTCATTCCTACATTTTGTTGCCTTGAACAAAATTATGTTACTTTTAATCTTTGAGTTGTTTCTTTCACCTTAAAAAATAAACTCTATTTAAACCAAATGGCTGTGCCAATAATTAAATAATATTAAATACTTTATTTAGGAATTGTTCATCTAGATCAGTGATTTTCAACTGGTGTGCTGCAAGAATCTTTAAAACATGCACTACTTGACTATTTAGACAAGGGGCACTGACTTCTTTCTTTTCCCTTAGACTGTCAATTTTTTTTGCATTTTTTTCTTTATTTTTTGTATTTTAATTGTTATTCAAGCAAAATATAACCAAAGACACTGAAATAGAAAATGGGATGACAGTAATCAATTTTTTTAATGACAAAAAAAAAGTGACAACAGCCAACACAATAGCCATCTGGTGTGAATGAATCAAAATTATACCTATATTTTTGTCACAGCAGTGAAAAATATAGTATGGCTTTTTGGTGTGGCACAGAATTTTAGTAATTCATGTATGTGTGCCATGAGATGGAAAAAGATGAAAATCGCTGAACTACAGCATAGTTTACCACAGTTTACTTTTTTATGCCCACTTTATTAGGTTATGCTGATTTCTGTGGTCAATTAGCTTATAATAAAATGTGGTAGCTATTGATTTGATCAGCTCATCAAAGTTTTCCAACCTTCTTTTTAAGAATATATTTTATTGATTATGCTATTACAGTTGTCCCATTTCCCCCTTTATTCCCCTCTGCCCTGCACAGCCCCCTATACCCGCCCTTAATTCATGTCCATGGGTCATACATATAAGTTCTTTGGCTTCTACATTTCCTATAATGTACTTAACCTCCCTGTCTATTTTCTACTACAATTTATGCTACTTATTCCCTGTAC
>PVKM010014218.1:0-29303 GCA_004027735.1 Carollia perspicillata
GGGCAGGATCAGGCACAGTCGTGTATGGCACACTTGGGCCAGAAACCTCGTATGGGGACTTCTGAGCCCAGAGTCAGGAGGCTTCTCAGTATGAAGGCAGTTGCTTGGGTGGGGTGAGTTTCCAGGGTCTTTTAAACCACAGAGACTCTGGTTTAAGAGCCCCACAGATGGTGATTATTTAGGTCATTTATATAGCATGAGCCCTTCCCACCCCCAATCTTACCCTCCATCTTCTCCAGGCCAGCCTGGAAAAGAGTGGTTTTTTTTTAAGTAAATGTGGGCTGCTGCATTCGATTTAAGTGAGGGCCGTCTAAGGACCCCCGAGACTCCTCAGTTTCCTGGTAAGGGTTAGGACTTCTGAATGAATTCAAACACCACAGGCAAGAGGGACGGAAGGGAGAAGTGACGGTTCCCGCTGGTTCCTCCCGGTGCGCGTGGCAATCTGCCCCACAGGGAGCCTGGGCACTGAGAGGGAAATGGCCCAATTCAGGGCCGGTTAGAAATTGGGCTCCTGCACCAGCCATTAGGGAACTTTACTCGATGAGAAAATGAGAACTTGCCGCTGTAGCTAAAGAGAGCACCGCTCTTGATCTGACCTCTTCCGGGCTGTGAGAGATGCGCGCTTTATCTGAAACGCAAGTGCCCAGAGTGGGAAGCAAGGAAAGGCGCTGGTGTGAGCAGGGGTGGCCAGGCTGCGCGTCCTGCTTTGCCGAGGCCACAGGTCTCCTCCTTTGGTCCCCAGAGCTGGTGTGAGGGACAAGGCCGGGTCACGGGACTGGGTGGAGGCTCTGATGGGAAACGTGCTGTAAGACGCTGTGTGTGTTGGTCCACACCACAGAGGGGTTTGGACTTGCGGTCGGCGACCGTTACCATCAAGATTTGAAAGACGTGGTTTTGTAGCTACCTGAAGATATGGTGGGCAAAAGAGATTGGAAGGGGCCAGAGTGGTGGGGTGGGATCACTTCAAAGAAGTATTGGGGAAAAAAGAGGCTTTTATGCATGGTAGTTCCAATCCTAAGACTTTGTGACATAGAGTAGGGATCAACTTTAATTGAATGCCTACCAAAAATGGCTTGGAGAAATATTCATAATAAGAGTGAATTTCTTATCTCTAAAATGATGTTCTTGCCCTGGCCGGTGTGGCTCCATTGCCTGGGTGTTGTCCCAAAATGCAAACGGTTGCTGGTTCAATTCCTGGCCAGGGCACATGCCTGGGCTGCAGGTTCGGTCTCTGTTCCGGGCGCCTATGAGGCAACCGATTTATTCTTCCCTCTCGCATTGGTGTTTTCTCTCTCTTTCTTCTTCCCTTCCCCTCTCTAAAGATAAATAAATAAGAAACAAATAAATAAGAATTAAAACAATAAAAAGATGCTCTTCTAAGTCATATGGAAGCAGTGACCCTGTCAGAACTGACAGTGGGGGGTGAGGGTGGCCCCTTGTTTGGAACCCAAGCCCCCTCCCTTGTAATAAAGCAAAAAGAAACTTCTGGCAGCCTTGGTCTCTGTAGCTGGTATGTAGGGGCAGCTCACAGCGGCTTTACTTTGAAGTTTTTAATGACCGAAGAGGTTGATTACCTTTTTATATATTTATTGGCATTTGAAAGGGAGCTATGGAGCTTTCCAAGACTGGGAGGAGGCAGTGGGCTAGACAGTTCATTTCTCTCATCGCCGGCCCCACCGAAAAAGATGGGTGTCATTGGCGTTCACCCTACGCTGTAATTCTCACACTCGTTACAGTTGGGGACATGGAGTGCACCACGGGAAGGAATGAAAGACACATGGACACACACACGTTTGGGTATGCACATTGTTCTGCATTTAAGGCGGCCTGAGGTCCCCGGCAGTGAATGGGGCTTGGGCATTGTAAAGGGCCACAGCTTGTCTGCAGGATTTACTCTGTTTTAACCCAACACGCCCTCTCAGCTTCACCTTCACTGCGCCTTAAAGCACTGGTGAGGTTAGAGGGCTCCAGGAGGTGACGCATGTCAAAACAGCAGGCAGGGTGTTCCAGCCTGTGCTCCATAAATGCCTGTTTTGAACCGGGCCTGGTCAGTTCCACTTACATTGGTGGTTCTGCTCACATTAGAAGTGAGCACACCCTGGCTGCTCACTTCTTGCCTTCGCAAGCTGGCTGATCAGTGAAGCCATAACCGAAACCGCCATCCCTCTCAGGTTCCTGTTCCCTAGACTCGGGGTGCCCTGGAGACTGGAATCTTCCCTGCAGTCAGTTTCTAAAGTAGGCTCCTAAGTTAACTGTGCACAAAATGGGATCCCACCGCATTCACCTTTACTGCTCATTACCGTGTGGATGTGACACAGGGTTGTCCTCAACTCTCGTTTCCAAAAAAAAAAGCTGAGAGGGCCTGTATTTCCACTGCGCTTCCCTGGAGGATAGCTGGGTGGTTTCTGACGTTTTAGGGGAGCTCTCTGTCTGCATCAGGGCCTACTTATGCACCTCCAGCCAGACACCGTGTCAGCCACTCCAGGGCACACTCAAGGTTGCAATTGGGCCTCGCCTCTTTTCCCCTCCACTCCACACCGCGGCTGTTGATTCCCAGAAGCCCGGTGACTTTTATGGTCTCAGCGGGATGGTTTTCAGAGTGTAGTGGGTCCTGGATTCTATATCTGGTACGTAACAGAGGGCTTCAAGTCCTAAGGCCTCTAAGAGAGTTGCGATATTATCATCATTTCCCTCAGCAGATTTCTCTTTCGCTTGCCCATCGTTAGGGTCCTCTGCGAGCTCCTATTAAAGCCTTCAAGATCTGTTTGCCGTTTGCTTCCATTGAAGACGTGGGAGTCACAGCGCCACCTAGGCACGTGGAGGTGTCACTGTTTCCCTGATTGAATCATTCAGTGAGTGATGGTGGTCGAACATCCTTAATGTTCAGGGGGACCTACGGTGTGCCCTGTTTTAGAGAAATGCCAGTGTATCTCAGTTTTTAGATTTTTGTTTGTTAACATTGATAGAAGTCATCTTAAAACAAAGAAAATCAGCTGACTTAGGGTTTTTGTCTGTGAAATCTAAGTTTTCTGCTTTTCCATTTTTTCTCTCTCTGCTGCTTTTTCCATGGTTGTAAAGCTAGCACAGTGCCTAGCATGTAGGAGGCATGCAGTAGAGGAACACTGCCTTTTAAAATTCTCTTATTTTTCTAATTTACAAAAGCAACGTTCTTTGTAGAAAGTTTAAATAATGTGCAAGTGTCTGAAATAAATGCAAGTGTTTCCCGGCCCCCGGCTCTAGTCCCACTCCTGAAGGGTCACTGCCGTCAACAGTTTGGTGCATATCATTCTAGACTTTCAACATGTAACTGTAAGCTTCATGCACACTTACATTCACACACAAACACACACGCGCTGCATATACTGAGATTTCCGCCCCCCGAAAATGGCATTATTCTACCAGCAATGTTTTCCAGTTCACTTTTTTCCATCCCTCCTATATATCATGGGTCTCATTCCATTTCAGTTAATGTACAATTGATCTAGCTCTTTAATGGCTGTATAATAATCTATTTAGTCAGTCCCGTTGTTTTGCCACAGCAAGTGATGCTGCCGCCAGCTCTTTGGACGGCTGCCCTTGCACAGCTGCATGAGTACCTCTGCTGCAGAGATCCCTAGAATAAGATAGGACCTTTTAATTAAAGCCCCAGCATAGACCCCGAGCCTTCGAGGGCTGCTCCATAAATATTGGTTGATGACAATACTATGTTGTCATATTAATTAGAACAGGAAGGGACCCATTAGGGCAACAAATGCGCATTCATAGGGCAGACCAGTTCTATGGAAGGAGGATAAAACACTTAATATTTCATCTTTGAGAAGACAAACCACATTAAATATAATAACTAGCAAGTTGCCTGTGCATCAGTGTATAAAATATTCCCCAGAGAGTATTACATGACAGGATGCATAAAGATAGTGCATAAAATAGAGGGAATATTTACCCAGCATATTTACCTAGAAAATATACAATTTGATAGAGGCTTTTACTGTATAAATTATTGTGGCCTCTACTTCAATCATAAACAGGCTTCCAGTTGGGCAATTGCCTTAAAAAAAAAAAAGGGAGAAGAGAACAGTTTCCAATTGTCTGGAATGAGCTTCAAAACCAGGCAACTCGGTTCTGATAGAACAATTTAAACTGGCCGTCTTCTTATCTGATGTGGACATCATTTTTCAGAGGGGGCAACCAGCTCAAATTAAATAGTTTTGCCGCAGACAGTCTGTCTGTCTTTTTTTCCCTTCCTTTGCCAGGCAGGGTGCTGCAGGCCTCTGCTAATTTAGGAAGATTGATCTGGGCAATGCTAAAGGGAGATGAATAGAAACAACTTTAACAGAAAAGAATATGAGGGATATTAAACAAACTAATAATAAAGGGTAGTCAGAGGCTGAGCTGACACAGGAGACTGCATTCCTGCCTGGTTGATTGCCTCGTAAGCCCTCTCGAAACCCTGGGCTCTATTTGCAGATGATCTTCACTGTGGACCAAAGAGTTCAACAGGAAAAGTAATGAGCAAAATCTACGAGTTGGCTGGAACCAAATAGGGCTATTGTGTCGTCATGAGAAGAGGTGAGAGAGACCATTTTGATCAAATTGCTGTGGCTGGGGCAGGGGCTGCTTAGCTTGTTGTTTCAGGTGCTTCACAGCACCCCGCACTCCACCACCCCCCACTCCACCTTCCCCCTACCCCACCCCGCACTGTGCTGGTCTGGTCCTCCTGCAGCCATTTTCATCCAGTGAGGACACTGAGCTGCCTGGACCCGTGGCTCTTCCTGCAGCTGACCAGGGGATGCTAGAGGTGTGAAGGGCTGTGGGACATTTGGAACCTGAAGGAAACCCAAGGAAGGCTTCTTCTTCTTAATTCTCTTTTTAAAAGAGGATTTTATTTATTTATTTTTTAGAGAGGGGAAGGCAGGGAGAAAGACAGGGGGGAAACTTTAATGTGTGGTTGTCTCTCATGCGCCCCCTACTGGGGACCTGGCCCACAGCCCAGGCATGTGCCCTGACTGGAACTTGAACCGGTGACCCCTTGCTTCCCAGGCAGGTGCTCAGTCCACTGAGCCACACCAACCAGGCCTTCTTCTTTTCAAAAGGGGTTGCAGGATGCTATAGCTCAGTGCCTGTCCAAAAGCTGTCTTTCCTCTCACCTTGCAAATACACAGTGTGATTTTAAAAATCTTTTTATTTTGTAATAATTTCAAACTTACAGATAGAAAAGCATTTCTGTGCACCAGCCACCTCGATGCCCCAGTCGGTGCCGTTTGGCCAGATTTGCTTTATTTCCACCCTCTGTCTCCTGATTGAATACTTCAGTGTACGTTCCCTGAGAACACGGACGTTCTCTTATGCAACCACAACAGGATTAACAGGCCAGTTTCGTTTTGTAGCTTGTCCCTCGGTTTGGCTCTGTCCATCGGATGTATCCTGATGATTAAGTTTAGGTTATGTGTTTTCGGCAGGGAGCCACAGGTATTGTCTTCTCGGGACACTGATCAGGAGGCACGGGATGTTGATTTGTCTCGTTATAGGTGACGTTGACTTGGATAACGTAGTAAGGTGGTCTCTACTATTTTCTCCTTTGTAATTAGTAAACAGTCCCAGTGTAGTAAATATCCTATGCCCCATCAGACTTTTATTCAGGCGTTTCAGCATCCACTGGGGATTCGCACATATGTGTGTTTTACGAGGACTGGGACAGGAGAGCCGGACTTTTAGAGATGCAGGCATTGGGCAAAGGAGTGTGTCTCAGACCAGCTGGAGTGGATCCAGCCAGAACAGAAAGAAGCCTGCTGACCTGAGTGACTTGAAATTCCCCTTACTTCCCCTTGCCGTCCCACTGCAGATATACCGAGATATACCGCTCACCTTTCTCTGCCAGGCCTTGTGCCCCAGTGTTGGGAACCGCCCGCCTGGTTTCAGAAGCTGTAACCCCCCATGGCTAAGGCTGAGTAAAAAGACCTTGGGACCATAAGCCACTAAGGAGATGAAGCTTATCTCCCCGGCAGGGGCACTGCCTCTGCTCCCTTTACTTCACCCTGCTTGGCCCCAGACAGATGACTAGTTAGCCAATGATGGGTAAGATTCCTCAAAGGAGGGAGGACCTAAGACAGGCACAGTCACGATGTGGCCATTGGGAAGGACTTAGGGGACTATAGAAAAAGGGGGTGATGGATCCTCACCCCTCGGCTTTGACATAGCCCGAGTTCTCATTCTGTCTATAAGAAGTCTCCCAATCTCTTGGCTGCCTTACTTCCCCCTGCCCAACTTAAGCTTGAAATAATACTGGAGAGTGGTGCAGCCCTGGGCAGGAATGGGCCTAAGAAAGAATGCATAAAACCTTGTGGAGTATGCTTTGCTAAGACTGCCCTCAATTTTCTGATAAGGGTCCGAGCATAAAAGGAGTTTGTTTCCCAAAGTTTTATGGCCCTTTAGCTATCTGACCCCGACTCAGAATAAGCCCTCTTAGTTCTTTGAATGTTATCTGTTGTTTGATCCTTATTGCCTGACAATGATTGATGAGCTTTACCTGTATTTCTGTGCAAAATGAACCCAATAAAAGCCCACTGAGGAACAGGGACAAGGCCCTTCTGAGAGATTGGCCAGCTTTCCTCCCCAAGCAGATCATGTCTTGCTAGAATTATTCTCATCCGTGGTAGGCTGCCCACGTGGCTCCTATGTGAACTGCTTCAAACAGGCTCCTTCTGGCTTCTGGTTGGTCCCAGTGGGGCCCGAGGTTGGCAGGAGATTGGAGGGTGGGAGGAGAGTGAGCTCCATGTCTGCAAGGGTTGCCTGGGGCTGGCTGCATGGATCCCCCTTCTTCTACAGAGGGGGGAAAGCACCCTGCTCTCTATACCTGCTTCCAGCGCCTGAGGCTCTGCTCCCTGTGGCTTCCTGTACCCTGTATAGACCTTCGTAAGCGGTCCCTTCATTAAGCTCTGCAAAGTATCCCAACCTGTGTGTCCAGTTGCTTCTTGCTGGTAGCCCTACTGAAGATACTGCTACAGTGTCCCCTGAGCTCCCTGTGGGAAATCCCCATTGATAAACCCCTCTCATCATTCAGTGCCAAGGTCTAGTGCATCACCTTCCTGTGGGCAGAAGTGAAACCAATCACGCTTCCTCTTTGGCTTGGCTGCCGACAGCTCAGGGTCACATTTATTGCTCCCTCTTAGGAACTTTTCTGGCCAGCGTATTTGTTTCTTCTTCCTTTCCATGGTTCTGATTTTCTGATTCTGTTTTTAAGAACCCTATTTGCATACCTTCCAAAGTAAGTTGCCTCAGATAGACAAGTAGACAGACAGACATGTAAGATTTAAAAAGATGGTGACATGGTGACAAGGATGGCCCGGGTGCTTGGGCCTTCCCATGTTCACCCCCTGAGGCTTTTGGGACCAGGCCTGACTGAGGGGCCAGGATTCCGGCTTCCGATGCCCGCCTCACCACAGGTTCACCCACTGTCACTGAGGCGGGCGATGACCTTGCTCACAAGGCTACCAAGGAACATGTGTGACATCACAGCACCATTTCTGTGTCTTTCCTGATCTGCTTGTCTAGTTACCCTGTGTAGAAAAATGTTTGTTTGAAGTGAATTCAGTGGATTCCTGATAATGAATGCTTTTTTCTTCTTCTCAGTTTGGACAAGCCATTTGTTCATTCATCCATGTGAGATTTTCGGAAGGTGCACATTCAAACTCAGGAGCCCTGAGTCTCCGGGACACGGTTTTATTTGAACACGGTGACAGTGTTTGCCCCTCTTTAAGTTTCCGGTGAATGCTGCCAGTTATCCTCAGATTAAATCAACGGGCTTCTTTTTCTTTTTTCCTGTCCTGCTGTGCATTTATTTGGGTTTAAAGACCTGAATCAATTAAAAGAAATTATTGAATTTACTGGGGTGACATTGGTTAATAAAGTTATGTAGGCCTCAGGTGTACAATTGCATAATAGATCATCTGCATATTGTATGTGTGTTCACACCCCAAGTTGCATCTCTTTCCATTACCATTCATCCCCCTCTTACCTCTTCTCCCTCTCCCCACCCCCTTTTCATCCAGCAATCACCACACCCTTACTGAAGAAAATCACAAGGAAATGGGCACAGGCGACAGTCCCTCCAGGAATCTATGGAGGCCCCACACCAGGCGGAGGGGCCGAGCCCGAAGTGGCGCTGGGGCTCGCACACCGGCGAGGCTCCCTGGCCTGGCAGCGAGACCACACCTTGACCGGAGAGCCCTGGGGGCTGCCCCTCCTCAGAGCTGTGGCAGGGAGGCCTCCTTGTGGTCCCGTGGTCAAATCAGGTACCCACGTGGATATTTTTTAACCTCTCCACATTTTTTTCTAAGGGACGCTCCAGGCAAAGGGAAAGGAAATGTTCTTACAGATGTGCTGGACATCCGGGGACTTGGGACGTCCCGGAATTCACGGAATCACCGTGTTCCCTCCGGGTCCTTGGGTTCATGCTGGCTCTCCTTCACTGTCCTCCGTGTGGCCAATTAAGTGCGTCCTGGGTCAACTGCATAGATGCTGTTAGCAACATCACTCTGCGACGGAGGACGTCCCAGCTCCGGACCCCTCGTTCCGGACGCAGTGTGTCCTGTGGACTGGACAGCCACTTTGTCTTTGCAGAGAACAAGCAACCCCACATGTGAGAATGACAGCACGAAGGGAGGGGATGCTCATATGTGGAAAGGGGTGCAGAGGATGCTGGCAATCCACAGCGGGGGGCCAGCAGCTCCAAACCATTTCCAGAAGGAATTTGACATTTCTCCCCAAGGAACAAATCAGCTGCAGTCCCGGATGAATTTTAAAAGCCTTAAGTGAAATAAACGTGCATTGACCTAATAGAAAAGGAATCCACAATTGTTCGGGCAGAGAAAAAAACTCTTTGATGCAGTGAAAAGGGAGGCCCGGTGGGTGCCCCTCCCCAGCGTGCTCCCATCCCCCTCTCCCTGAGCTCCCCCTCCTCCTTGAAAACCCATTTGGAACCATTACTTGGGTGTCAGGCTCGGTGATGAGGTGCATTTGCGCCCTTTGCTTCGGTGGCCGTGTGCTGGAGCAGGCCCAGCACGGAGGTGAGAGGAAGATGGGCTTCGCTCTGCCCGAGGCCCGTGAGTCTTGTCAGGGGGGCTGGGACCTGAGCCCGACGTGCCGCTTCCCCACAGACCTCCGAGACACGCCTTCCAACTTAATTTCAGCCTCAGGGATGCTTTTAAAAAGATTTTAGAGCACGAGAACATCTCCTCAAAAGAATTGTAGTTACATTAAAAGCTAATTATCAGAGCTTAGGGGTATAGATCTGCTGCCATATTTTACTCAGAGAGCAATTCGTCTCCCACACCCTGAAATACCATCGCATAGAGGGTTAAGGACACGAACCCAGGGGGTACTGGGGAAAAAAGGTAGTAAAATCTCCAAACGCCTGGAAGTGACGAGCAATAGGATGATGACAGCATAGCGCTGCCCTCCTGCTACAGCAGCGCCTAAAGTGACACGAGTTTGTAGTGACACGTGCTAAACGAGCCGGGGTGCACAGCCATGGGTGCGTGTGGTGTACCTGCGGCCCTCAGGTTACATGGGACGTTTATCTTGGAGAGGCTGGGCTTTTCTGGCACAAAGAAGCAGACGTGACAGTGAGAGAAAGGTGACCAGATAGTCCCAATCATCCACGGTGGAGCAGAGGGCTCGCCCTGAACAGGACGGTGCCAGGTGATGTGAGTGTTACCTTATTTGAGTTCACAGCAAACGAATGAGGGTCCATGTTATTATTTATTGCTATTTGACAAATCATTTGGGATGGTTTCAGTCTTACATAACAGGAACCCAAGTCAGATTGGCTCCCATGATAATTTATCATTTCAAGTGACTGCAAGATTCAGAGTTAATGGCTGGTTGGAGTCACAGAGTCAGTAGCATTATTAGGGACCCAGTTTTTCCCCACGTGTCTGCTTCTTCCTCATGCCGATTCTCTGCGTGGACCCTAGAGGGCTGCCTGCAGTGCCCAGAGCTCCTCACTTCCCTTAACATCCAGCAGGATGTCTGAGTCCCTGCATTAGCTTCAAGAGTCCCGGGGCTCCCTCTGATTGGACTACCTTGACCCACATGTCCCTGGCTGAACCAACGACATGACCTGGGGGATGGAATGAATTGATTGGCTCAGCTTAGGTCACTTTTGCTACCTTGGAAGCTGGCATTAGAATCGGTGTTCTTGGATCCATGAGGAGCCCAGAATGGAAGCCAGTGGGGAATGTAGACAATCCCAGACGTCTGCCAGGGACAGGGATACCAAGTCCATGGTTCATACAGTTTATCGGTGACAGAGTCTGAATTTGCAGCCAGGCAGACCTGCTCAGGAGCCGTTTACCTGAGCCACTGTCCTTCTAGTACTTCCTGACCCTCGAAGTCCTGTAATGAGGGTCTTACACACATCTGTCAGGTTTTTTTCCTGCTAAGAATGGCACTCTCTACCTAAGTGATGATAGCTTTTGGCCAGCAACAATTCCAGAAAACCATAGGCTGTGTCACCTTATGACATAAAATGGCAGAAAGGGCACTGGATGGAGAACCGGCAGTTGGTCACCTCATTAACCTAGGACAGGTCGCCTCACCTGGCAGCGCCTCTGCTTTCCTCATCGATAAATGGAGGCGATGCCTCCCCGTGTGGACTTGACTGAGTTTTTCCAGGGATCAAACAGGAGAGTGCCCTTTGAAAGAGCACTCAGCACTCTGACTGGTGTGGCTCAGTGGGTGGGCTTGTCCCACAAACCTAAACGTCACAGGTTTGATTCCCAGTCAGGGCACATGCCTGGTTTTCGGGCTAGGTGCCCTGTTGGGGGTGTGCAAGAGGCAGCCAATCGATGTTTCTCTCCCTTCCTCTCTCCCTCCCTTCCCTTCTCTAAAAATAAATAAAATCTTTGAACAAGCACTCAACATTTGTGTGCATGTCAATGATCGTTACACATAGGATCGTTCTCTATTTTGTTCCAAATATGAGAAACACCATGGGAAAGGATCTCTTTTAAGACACCTACTGTTATTTGACAAAGTTTTACGTTGCCATAGTCTATCAATATCACCCAAACAGAAAATTAGGCGATCTGCAGGGAGCTTTCATGAAACCTACACCAGGGTGGCTGGATATGCGTTTATAAGAAGCTTTTAGTTGCCTCTTGTTGAGGTGTGATGATTATATATGTAAATGTTATTCTACTTTTAATTAAACTACAGCCTCATTGAAATGGAAGGTGGAAAGATCCTGACCAGCTCCATTTCAAGATATAATACACCTATTAGGTACAATAAAGCATGTGGAAATAGTTGGCATCAGATGGAGCTTAGAGATGAGATCTTTGTCCCCTGTCACGCCCGTCGCCTGTCTTTTCTGAGGCCTCGTGATGAGTGGAGACAGGTAAAGGAGAGCACACAGCAAAACAGAGGAGTCCCCCAAAGATTTGACATTGGTTCTCAGACTGTTTGAAGGGTACCTGATGACCTTTTAGGAATCATGTGATCACCAGGTGTGTTCACTAACCTGTACTTTTAGTTTGTTTTTTTTTTAAAGATTTTCTTTATTTATATTTTCAGATCGAGGGGAAGGAGGGAGAAAGAGGGAGAGTAACATTGATGTGAGAGAGAAACATTGATTGGTTGCCTCTTGTAGGTATCCCAGCTGGTGACCGAACCTGAAACCTGGCATATGCCCTGGCCAGTATTCGAACCAGTGACCTTTCACTTCGTGGGATGATGACCAACCAACTGAGCTATACCAATCAGGACTATTTGTTGTTATTTTGACAGCGTGACCACAAAGGTGACTCGGGCAAGGAGGTCAGTGGTATCCTCCCTTCCTTGCTTGCCTCCTTTATTCATTCCACAGTTATTTATTGAGGGCCTACTATGTCTCAGGTGCTATACTAGTGCCAGGGACGTGGCAGTGAGCAAACAGTCCCAACCCCTGTCCCCCAGGAACTCACAGTTGAATGCACTGCATACCGTCCCTTCTGCAAGGAGTTAGATCAGGTCTCCTTGGGGTCCCTGGGACAAGATGGAGCAGCACAGGCAGACTTAGAGCCTCACATGAATGGAAGTGATTCATGGCCTGGGTGGGGGCCTCTGGTGGTCGGTGTGCCAATGGCTCTGACCTGTGTCCTGCGGGGCACTGGGTGAGGGCGCCAGCTGCACATGACTGCCATCCGTCCTCCGCCTGCCTGACCCCTGCTGATCCCTCAAAGGTCAGGCTCCAGGGTACGTTCCCTGGTAAGCTTCCCCTCGTCCTCCAGTCTGTGCCAGGTGTCCCTGCTAAGTGTTCCCAGGTCTCCGTGATTGTTGTTCTCACCTAGCTAGCCGACTGCTGCTGCCCTGCTAGACTCTAACCTCTGGCTGAACTCAGTTTCCACTCTACCCCAGGATCTAGCCCATGGCCGGGCACGGGTGGGGGCTTGATACGTATTTGCTGATTGACAAGCAGATTCTGGCCTTCCTCGTCATGAGACCCAGGGTGCTTTCTAATCCTCATTTCTTATTTGACCTTTTGGCGGCACTTACCTCTTACAACAACTTCCGTCCTGAAACCCTTTCCTCCCTGGTTCTGAACCGCTGTTCTTCCCTGGCTTTCTTCCTAGACCCTGGGTCATGCTTCTCAGCCTCCTTTCCATTCCGTGGCCCATGAACAATGGACATTCGTCGGTGGCCCCCTGAGCACCAATTTCCCTCTCTCCCTCTCCCAGTCCTGATTCCCTTGGATTCTATGGGCTCAGGGAAGCTGACACCACCCACACTTCCACGGGTGGAGCCCATGACCTAGGTTAAGGTGACCGATGCAGTCCATGCCCCTGGCTAGGGCGACTGCTCAGGAGTGGGCGTCCACCCGAGCCAGTCCAAACGGAAGGGGGCTCAGGTCTTGCACTGGGCACAGGTGCTGTCTTTTTTGAGGAAAGCTGTAGTACTGGGAGCCAGCCTTCGGGTGAAGATAACACCAAGCTGAGAGGAGAGGAGCTGAGCAGAGATGAGATGAGAGTGCGTCCCTGCAGACCCTTGGGCCCAGCCGTGGTCCAGACCAGAGAGTCTCTGGACTTTCTAGTTTGTGAATTTCTTCTACCGTTTGCACTGGCTATTTTGTTACTTGCAACCGAGAGCATCCTTAGCAATGTGCATTCCTCTCCCACGCCTCGGAGGTTGGGGCTCTGCAGGGTGTTACCCTTAGCTCTTTTCTCCATCTCATGCCTTTGGATGGGCCTCTTGGGATTTGTCTGGCTGTCGGACCACCTGTGAGCTTAAATCAGAGACTCCGATACAAAGCTGAGAGCCATGCGCATTAGGTGGATTTGTGACACTCCTCATGAAATGCTGGGCCCTTAAATGAATGAATGGATTTTGTCAAGACAGAAGGCAAGCCTTTTCTTCAGTGGCAGGTGGGCCTCATTGTGCCGAGTTGTTCTCAGAGAATCTCTCTGCGACAGCAGAAGAGGCTGTACTGGAGTCTGGGGGGCCGGCTGGCTCGTGTGCAGCCAGGGCGCTGCCTCCGCGCAGCAGCACTGATGCTCACCACTCCAGGGATGACAGTTAACATTCATGAAGTGCCCACTGTGGGCCAGGCCCCGCTCGGGGGGCTTCATGGGCAGGACCTCATGTCATTCTCATGGAAGCTCTGGTAGGTGGGCCCCACGACTGTCCCCATTTTATGCCCAGGGAATCTGAGGCTCAGAGAAGTGAAGTGAGTTTCCTGACACAGCCGCCCGCCGTTTGTAGCTGTCCATACGCGAGCTCTCAGGGTTCTCCTCCTCGGGGCAGGGCGGGGGTCATTCTCGGCATATTCTCCTGTCATCCCCAGAAGGTCCCGGAGTTCAACAATGTCAAGTTCTCACTATGCAGCTCCGCACAGACCAGAGTCTCCCTCTGACTATGGCAGACACCTGGGCTCAGCCCTCGTCACCTCTTCAGAAGTTCCAGAGGTGGATGTGGTCGATATCTGACCCATAAATTTGTTACTCAAGTTCAGTGAAAGCTGGTTCTTTCAAAATCTTTTGCAATCCAAGTTTTAGTAAAAAAGGTTGCTCTTTCCTCCAACAAGCGGGGTTTTATGCAAACAATAATTGGGGTTTCTAAAGGGATATTTGTCCAGCTTGTGACAAAATCCTGGGAAATCCACAAGCAATGAGGTCTTGGGGTGGGACTGGCTTGTGGGCAACAAGTACTAGCTGGGGACAAAAACACAAACTAACACACGAAGTGCAAGGATCCCCTGTGAAGGCCGGCAAGGACCAGGGGGAAGCCCGGGCTATTTACTGAGCACCTCCTGTGTGTGGCACTGTACAAGGCCCTCAATATACGTCATCTAATAATTCGTGACCATCAGAATTCCATAACAGTGAACTCTGCCACTCTATTCAGAATTATTCACAGTCAAAGAAGTGAAAGAGATGCCGGAAAACTGTGTGAACGCTACAGGGGTGCCCCTGGCCTTGCGGCTGAGCATGGATGTGGTTTGCTCGGCCAGCCCCCGGTATCCTACAGCAGGGGCGGCAGCCTCTTATGTGAAGGGCTATTCGTGCCCGTGTTGGGCCTTGCAGGCCACGCAGCCTCAGTGACTCAATTCTGCCTCTGGAGTGGGAGAGCAGCCCCAGGTAACAGGCACATAAATGAGTGGGCATGCAGTGGTGTCTCAACAAAACATTATTTATAAATACCGAAATTTGAATTTCATAGAATTTTCTCATGTCATGAAGGGGTCTTCCTTTGATTAAAAAAAAAAAAACTTTAAAAAAACACGTAAAACTAAGAGTCATCTGAAAGTCGGTGGCAGGCTGCGGCCTGCAGCTGCCGTTGGCCGACCCTGTTGTAAAGCAACGCCTTTTGTGCTGAAGGGCGGCGGGATAGAAATCACACCCAAGGAATAATAAGACGAGAGGGGGGAAAGAGAGCTTCAGAGTGGGCATCTTCACTGTGGTCATCCTGACTTTGGAGAAATGAATCATCTCTTAATCTGAATATTTACCCACACCTTCCATGCGGGCTGACCCGTTTTCAGATTGTTGAACAGGTCAGACAGCAGGCTACCTAGCTTGCTTTCCAAACCCTCATCCAGGCAGATGTGCAGAGGGGAATTTGACAGTATTCTGGGTTTGGGTGAGACAGAAGCTCCGACTGGCACCTGTGAGACAGCTGCTGAGACACAGATTGGGGCAGCTGCCCGGATTCCGAGATCTGCCTGCTTCGGGGGGCAGCAGTGAGCGGCAGGAGCTGGTGGGAGCCGGCGGCATATTTTTACCCCCTCGCGTGCACTGCGAGTGCTGGTGGCCTTCAAGGTTCCGTTTCTGTACAGGTGCCAAGACACGAATCCCACCTGCCGTAATCCATGGGGAGCACCCCTCTGAGTGGGTTTACGTCCTGACCATCTCTTTTCCATTTAGGGAGCACCTGCCATTTCAGTGTCTTGACAGTCCGCAGCACTGAAGGGGCTGCAGAGCTGCTCTACAGGAAGCTGCTGGCAAAAGGATGAGAATTTACTGAAGGGGGCCGTGGGGTAAGTTGGGGTGGGGGGAAGAGGCAGAGGGAGAAACTAGTACAAAGTTGGAGCTCCCGCTTCTTTGAAGGGAAGCAATGGAAGATTCAAAAAGCACTTTTATCTTCCTGGAAGATTGAATGGGCTCACCCAATATTTGAAGCAAACTTGTGGGTCCGGCAGCCCGCCAAGTGTTCTTGCTTCCCACCAGCCCCCCAGTCTCTCTGAGGAGCTGAGCTTTCTCTTAAGTCAACATTTAAGGCCTAATTGGGTCATTGGTGTTGTGTCGCGGTAATTAACGCGCAGCGTGGAGGAGTTACAGGCACGTCTGTCTGAGCAGCACTGAGCACCGCTGGGAAGTCAGGGGGGCCGGCGGGCCCGGCCACCGGCCCCCACACACAATTGTTCTTGGTGATGAGGAAGAAATAGCGGGCCGATCTCCAGGATACGTGGTGTATTATACTGAGATTTAAAAAAAAGTCTCAACAATGGCTGACTAGTGATTAGGGCTTTATTATCATGCTTAGCTAAGAATAGATTAAAATGACCCCAGAGAGAGAGGCAGTGTTCTCGTCGATTTCACATCTTGTTCATCTGTTAAGACTGGGCTGCGGAAACCAACCCGAGCTGGTTTCTGCCCAACAAAGGAATTCACTGGAAGCGAGTGGGGTGTTTTGCTGGGACCCAAGAGCCATCCAGCCCAGCGAGACCTCAGGTGAGGAATGCCTGGGCGCAGGACAGCCTGCTGTGCTCACCGCGCCTCCCGGGTCTGCTCCGTGGGGCCACTGCCTCGCTTTGTCCCTCTACCTGAGGTTTTCAGAAAAAAGCCTTGATGTGGAGGGTTTGCCAGTTCCCATGGTGTAAATATTCCTGCCACGGCTGACTGCAAGCTCCCAGCGTGAAGGTCAGGGTGGGGAGAGGTGCCCGGGAGCACACCGTTAACTAGTATTTCTGCCATACAGATACATGGATGTAAAGAATCTCAACAGCATAGATGACAATAAAATGTAAAGTGATAATAATAATGTAATACTAATAATAGGGTAAAGTAATTTGGAAATAATTAGGAAGTGATGAGTTTTGAGTATTTATTACCTTAGGTTTAAATAAAACTTATTTAACTCTAAATTTATAGAATGTAATGTTTAATAATGACAGTGTTACCAACTTTGGCTTGAAAAATTCCTGATGATTTAATACTCAGCTCTTGTGAGGTGCTATGTGGGAGCTGATTTCGGAATGCCACAGATTTTTTTTTTTCACTTCAGTATAAAAGGAAGCTCCTTCTCTTAGAAAGACTCCCTAACAGCCTCAGGCCAAATCGCCGGTCGGGGGAGGGAGGAGGGTGGAGCCTGGGTTAGACGTTCTCCTTCCCTTCATTATTTCCTGGAAGGGGCAGACGTACCTACCCAGTGCGTTGCAAGAATTTCCAGCTGCTTCTGTGTCGGTGAAAAGCATTCAGAGGGTGGTGTTTGTTCACGATTTATCATGTAGTAGACACTTTACAGATATTTTTCTCATTATTGTTCTCATTATGAGCATTATTGTCCCCATCTTGCAAATGAGGAAGCTGCGGCCCAGAGAAGGTGGGTGACTTGCTCGAATCCTCACAATGCTAGTAAATTACGGCGCTGAAATTCACTTGCAATCCGTCCTTACCCCAAAGCCTTCTTTCTCCTGAGCAGGTTGTCTCCCGTGCAGAGGGATTCTGCAAAGTGGGACGCTTGACCCACGGGGAGAAATTTCCCAACACTGCGGAGGAATTGCAGCAATAGGGACAGAGAAAAAGGGGGTAAGAGAAGATATAAGAGTGAAAGCATGCGTTATTTTTACCCCCCCCCAAGCTCAAGCTCTCTGTGGCTGTCTGTCTTTTTCCTTGTAATCTCTAGGGGGTGAGAGGCAGATACTGGCTTCATTGTAATTTAGGGTTTTGCTGCGGATCATGTTGAGTTGAATAGGGGTGTGGGTGCTCATTTTTACCTTACTCATTGTTTGCCTGCCCAGGTCACTTTTGTGTGTTCCTGCCCCCAGGTATCAGGCACGATGGGCTCTTCCTGCAATTAGTATTCATGGTCAGCTAAGCAGAACTAATGCAACAAACCATTTTTACTTTGAAGGTTACATTACAGGTTTCCAAGCTCCCTCGGAAAAGGCTCTTCATGAATAAGATATTCTCGACAATCTCTAGGAATTTAATTTTCCCTTTTCTGAATTTTCAAGCCTGTCTACTGATTTCTTTAATGTGGTTTCCCAGGAATCACCCAAGCCAGACAGACCACTAGATATAGCCAAATTGTTATTATTTAAAAAATCTTTTCTTCTCTGGGGGTGCAAGATGAGAGTACATGCCCCTGCTTGTTTTAGGGTGGCACCTGTCCCTTCTGTTGACTGGTTCCTTTGACACACGTCTGTCATTACTATCAACTGCATTGGTTAAAAAAAAAGGTGCCCATTCATTTAAAATAGTTACTAAGAGGGGATTGAGAATTCTGACTTCTGATCATTTCAAGACTGCATTTAATTATTGCAGGTCATTTCTCAGACAGCAGATGAAGCAAGAGATTTTCTTTAAAAATAGATCTTTTAATTTGTTTTAGACTAGCAAAGTGACTTCGCTATTCTATATACTGAATGCATGATACTAATGAATACTTTAGATGACCAAAAATGGTCAGAAAGTTCATTTAGCAGGTTTGGAAAAATACTAATGATTCCAAAATCATAGCATAAATCAGTTAATGTGGTGTTATTTAACTGTGGTTTGACACGGCAAACACATGCCAACCCCGAGCCGCTCAGCCTGTAAGACGTGCTGGCAACCCCAGGTGGCCCCGTGTTCTTTTTATCCTCCTTATGGTTACAAACGGCGTCAGGTCCAGCTGACGCTCTTCAGAGGGTTATAGTCCATGGGAAACAAAACATCTAGGGAAGAAGTTACATCTGACTTTTTAAAAAGATGCCTTTAATTCTTGGTTTCTGAATCACGACATGAGATTTTTGTCTATGGCTTTCTTTTCAAACTGAAGGCTTTTTACCTATTTTAAAATGTACCTTTCTTCCCTTGGAAATAGTCAGTCTTCTGTCCATACTATTGTTTTCGCTTTGGCCAGTGGGAAGCTCTGAGCAAAGCTCTGGCTGACTTCTAGCCATTCATAGGACCCCACTTCTGGACCTCCCTCCCCTCCCTGTCACCCCCTCTTTTATTTGTTAAAAAATTTATGGATTTGTGTAAGTCACCTACCTCCTCCACCCCCTTTTAAAAAGCAAAATGAAGTATATGTAGTATGGTGCTAAGAAAACTGCTTACTGAGAAAGTGGCGAAGCCTCTCAGGTGTGTCCCATTTTTCTGCCGGGGCTGAGTTCTCCCACCTGGGGGACTCCCTCCCGCTCACTTCTCACCCCAGGGTGCCACCCAGAGCTGGGCCCTACTGGTGATCAGTGGGGAGGGCGGTAAAAAGATGAAGCCGGATGAGAAGGTGACTGAGCAATTTTTAGCCAGGCAGCCCAGAAATTCACTTTCCAAAGGGCTTTTAACCTTAATGGTGGGAAGCATGTCTGCTATTTGTGAATGAGGTCTTTTGCACGCTTGTCTATAGGGGCTCTGGAGCATGACCTTGGCCTTGGCTGGCAGGTGGGAGTTCTGCACGCAGCTCAAACCAGAGGCTGCAAACCCTCTTGTGGTGAAACGTACAGTTTCCCTCTCTGTAGACATACGCACATATTGTAAAATCTCTCTCTCTTCTCCCTCCTTCCCTCACTCCCTCTTTCCTCCCCGCCTGTTTCCTGTGGAGGTGGTTACCTGGTTACCAGTCAGGTCAACCCGCAGAGGCCAAGGAGGGAGGATTGCCCCTTCTGGGTGGCCCCTGCAGTGCCCTCCCCCAGGGAAGAAAGGGGGTCTCCTTCTGGAGGGGGGAACAACAACCCTGTTTTCCCTAGAAGATTCACTTGGAAAACTGTACAAAGTGAGGGCTGCCTTTGGAGGAGAAAGGAAAGAGGAGTTTCTCTTCTTAAAATCTGTTTAGTTTCTGTTTCCTAAACAAACAAACACAAAGTGCAAGGCCACTGGTTTTCTTCTTTCTTTTTGGCTCTGATTAAAGCAGAGACTCTATTTTCCTGCAACACGCCAAACGGCCGACCAGGGCTTTTTTTGTTTTTTGCTCTCTGAGAATGCTGCAGACCTGAAATTCTGTCCACTGAGTGTTCATTTCTTAAAAAAAAAGAAAAGAAAAGAAAAAAGAAAGCCCATTGGTGGATTCCTTCTCCAAATGTGTGCTGGGACAGCGGAGATTCCTGACGAGTCAAGTACAGGTGATTAAGGCTTGCAATGTAAATCAGTTAACATCTGTAATTTTCCTTGTTCTCTCATGCTATTAGTTATTTCGAGGGTAAAAAAGGATGTTTTACTTAATTTTTTTGAATCTTACCAGGTACCCGTAGCTTAACTTAATGATTTGTATAAGTGATAGTAATTGCTGGGACTACAGTTGAGTATTATTAGCTATAAAATGAACATGGTTATATGTCCAACAGAACTAGCGAGGGACAGAAATGCAGTTGTATCCAAGAGAAAATAATTACAGCAATAATCAGTGTAATTCATGATAATGGCCGAATTGAATTTCACACCATAGCTCCAAGCACTTACATTTAATGAATGTAGTTTGTGCTTGTTTACTAAAAAGGTTTTTAGCAGAAAATCGATAATGTAACTTCAGTGTTTCTAATTGCAAATGCAATTATTTTTTTTAAAGTAGTGGTTCAATAAGGATTTTGTGGAGAAAATTGAGGTATGTGAGTGCTGCAAACGCTGGCGCTTTAATTAGTCTACCTGTACATTAGTGCCAGGGTGCCTTAATATCTATATATTACAGCACACTGATTAAAATGGATTTGTATTCAATTTTAAGGCTAGCTAATGCAATGGACATTGAAACTTTTCAGGAAGCACTGGCTGGGATCACCACGTGTCACTGGGTAATGAGGCCTTCCTCCAACAGGCCGTTCCTGAAACCATCCAGCACACCTGATGGCGGGGCCAGGACACGCCCCCCGAGAGTGGCAGGGGTGACGACGGGAGGTGTGTGGCTTTATAATGTTGTTGCAGATTCTAGCTGACTTGGGTTGCCTTCTGTTTGCACCTTTTCCAAGCCCGAGATGTGCCCAAGATGCTTGTGCGGTATTGAGGACCTTCTGGGCAAACATAGACTTCTGGGTTTGGCGATGCACAGCTGGTCTGGCTGGGACCCTGCATGGTGGGGAGAGAGGCTGCGGGAATTGTGTTGTCTGAAGCCTCAGGAGTCTGAGCAAACCCATCTGCCCTCTTTTGGTCCAGGGAGCACCCATGACTCCCACTGATGGGGATAGATGGGGCTGGGTTCTTTGTCTAACCTGGTCCCCTGCTTAAACTAATGAACCCTCCCTCAGCCTAATCTCCGGCCCCCCCCCCCACACCGACTGACTGCCCTTGATGGTCGTCACAGTCACCATCCCAGCCTCACCGCCATCATCATCACCGTTCTCTGTCCTGATGTCTGATCTCCGCATCGTGTACATTGGATGTGTGATGGGGTCTTACTCAGCAGTGTGGGAGCGTCAGTCCGTGAGAGGGGGTGGAAAACCCAGCTCTTAACAGGCCGAAATCCCCTAATAGCCCCAATTCCAGATGTATTCACTGGACTGGGATCTCTGCCTTTGCTTTGATGATACCGAGTGTTGCTATCTCAAAATCAAACTAATTTTAAACTTGACTGTTTTGAGTGGTGGCAAGGAGCCGGGTTGTACCTTACAGCTCTATAACTGACACTGAGATGCTGGTTTCTAAGTCCCAACCCACACGACACTGCCAGGGGCCTGGGTGAGAAGCAGGTTGGAGCCTGGGCTCCAGCAGGGCCTTCTGTGGTGGTTTCATGAGAAACGAGCCCCTGGCAGGAGGCCAGCTGGGAGTCTGGACCACCACATCAAGGCCTGGGGTGCGAGCTTCTTGGAGAGCGTCCCCTTACCCCCTTACCCTCCAAGGGCCAGCTGGGTTCCCACCACCTCCAGGAGGTCTTTCTGAGAACACAGAGGACCGGGTCACTCCCTCCTCTGGCTTTGCTTGTCATGTCAAATGAGGGGCCACTTAGGGAGTGCTTCCCGTGTGCCGCGCACTGTGCCGGGTGCCTCACTCGAGTCGGCCACTCCTGCTCGCATGGCAGCCTTTGTGCAGGCAGTGCCATGTCCAGGTGAGGACCCTGAGCTCAGAGGTTAAGCGATGGTGCAGATTCAGAGGGCTGCGAGGTCAGTGGGCTCCCAGTGTTTTCCTCACGACTCACTCCGCCCCCTCCCCACCCCGGGGTCCGCCCCAGGTGTTCCACATGGACTCTACCTGCTGTTGTTAGGCCGAGTCATCAGAAGTGCTTTTTTCCTCATCTCTGGGCTAAAAATTAGATTTCACTCTGTCTCTCCTGCTCCCTACCCATTCCCCACCAGTTCCCTCTACTCCAGGTACCCTGACAATAAATGAATAAACATTAGGTAAGTGAATGGTGCCAAGGCCCAGGTGAAACTAATGTGGTTGTGTCTCTTCCTGCAGCCAGCCCGGCCGCCCTCCACTTCTGGCATGAGCCCACGTGCGGTTTCCCTGCCCTCTGGAGGCTGGGTGCAAGTCCGTCTCAGCACGCGGAGACCTGGTCGGCTCCTGGGCTTCATCATCACGGCTTCCTGCACAGTAAGTAAGGTGGAGAATGAGGTGCAAAGCAAGCACTTTGTCAGGCAGAGCCAAGGGGTGGGAAGACCGTCACCTGCACGGCCTCTTGGGAGTCTCTTCCTTTCCTGAGTCTCCATTTGTGCATCTGCAAAGTGGAGCTATTGGTCCTGGGTCCCTCCGGGGCTTGTTGAGAAGGCTCAGGTGGGGTCTGTTCTTCTCCCTGCCCTTTGGAAATTTGCAAAGTGCTTGGCAAAGGAAAGGAGGCCATATGACTGAGGAGGAGGAGAAACAAAAGCCCCCAGACATTTGGGGTGTCTGGTGTGGGATGTGGCTGAGCCCATGGGGAAGCAACCCACCCTTTGAAACCTAGAGTCCCTCATCTTTGAATACAAAGCTGTCCCGTAGCTAGGCCTACTTCCTCCTCTTCGGCACGTAGTGTGTCTACAACATGGCTCCATGGAGCCAACCAGGAGCCCCGCAGGATGGAACCAACTCCTCTGTGGGGCTGGAGAAGACAGACACCCTAACTGTTTGACCAACAAATGCACAGGAAATAGTGGCCGGTAAGTAGCAATTACGTAATCCTCTTCTCCAAAGAAAATGTGGGCTCAAATTAAGATGATTTCCCCAGGAAAACATTAAGGTATACAAAGAGTTCTTAATAAATAGAAATAAATAGCGCAGGGTTTGCGCCATGGTTATTTTCGATGGTTACCTGCCCTCGCCTCTGCTGCTCGGGCTGCATTTTCCGAGGGGCTCGGCGCGGCATTTTGCTCTACAAAAACAACTAGCTCCTTTCCAGCCAATGATTACTTGTAATTATGCTATCCCCTGCTATTATTCTAATAGACCTGTCATGTTGCTCGGAGGACTCTGGCGTTGGGAATATATGATGGCTTTTATGGACGGACTGCTGGAACACTTAATATAGCTCTATTTTTGAATTATCAAGTTCTATCCTTTTGAAGTCTGTGTTAGTGGAACTCCTATTTATGAGATGTGCTGTGCGTAAAGGTTTGCTATTGATGAAGAGGTCCAACAGAGCCTTTATCGTAAGTGCAGCAGCATTCTCCCCGAGAGATAAATAGCCGCGCTAAAAGGTATGGTGTGTACCTTGGCTGCAAATTACTAGCCAAGTACCTCATAACAGTGTACTTCAAAAATACCTTTATGCTTCTTGTTTGTTCTCTTTTCCATAGAGATGAGTGACATTTCTTAAAACACAGGGGTGGAAGCAGGCTGGTCATCGGTGGTCAGCGGCATTCATTGGGTGTGCGGGACGTGTTTGTTTTGGCACAGGGCGTCTGGGTAAATGCGTCGCTGGGGCTGACATCCTTTGTGCGTGCCGTTCTAAGAATTTACTTTTCTTTGTTTCTTTCGTTTCAAGGTGGACTTGGGTGGATTTGAGCACTTTCTCGAGGAGGCGGAGGGTTTGTGAACCCGGGTGCCTGTTCTGGGGAACCTCTGGGGGGCAGAGCAAAGGCCCGAAGCAGGGATCTTTGGCCTGTGGATTGTGCAGAGAGTGGGCAGGCAGCATGCAGAGATCTCAGTAGGGGGTAGCCTGATGGAGAAGCAGTGCCCCCAGATCTGATGACCTGGGCAATTGGGTGACCACCAGCTGGCATCCAAGTCTCCTGTAGCAGTTCAACCAGCCTGTTCTTTTGTGGACCCGAAGGTGTGGGCATCTGAGGCTACAGTGACTGGACAAGGCAGACACCGCCTTCGGCTTTGGGTAGTAGCTGTCGTGTGGAAAGCCATCGCGTGGCTGACATACACACAGGAACTCTGGGAGAATGCGGGGGATGGTGCTGCCCGCCTGCCTCACGGTGTACAGAAATGCACTCTAGATACTCCGGCTTTCCAGCAAGTATCCCAGATGCAGACAAACTCCCTTGGCACCTGACATCACACACATTGGAGCAAGTTTGCAGAGCAGCTTCTGACCGCGTGGCAGGAACTTGCAGCAATTCCCCAAAGGAGGCAGCTGTTGCTCCAGAGCGTTTGCCTGGTGTTTTTCATTTTGGAACCTTCATGCATCAGAACCCCAACTACACACTCCCTGTCTAATTCATCTTCACCCATACATTTTACCATTACCGATAGCCTTCCCCTTAAGCTTGTCTATTTACTAGCTGGTGTGACAGATGACAGCGACTCCGAGCCATGTTAGATGACATTTGTATGGCTCCAGTGCCGGAAGCATTCTAAATGCCGGTGTTGCATATTTATTGATCTCCATATTCCCAATAATCTGATGCCCGTCACATTTGACAACATTATGTGGAGAGGTCAGCTCGATGGGGCTAATGAAACTGGTTTGAAGATGGATGTTGGTTTCCAGAACATTACCCTCGCACACAGCTGTCAGGGGGGCATTGCACTGTTGGGGCCAGACATTTGAGGGCCTTTAAAAAAAATAGTTGACGTTAACATTAAACAAAACCTGAAGCTATTAAATCTTAGTATTTATATACAATAGAAAACATGGATGCCCTGGCATCCTCCCAAATGAAAATCTTATTAACAGACATGGTGCTTGTGGCAAAGTCCTCGGCAATCGGAGACCGGCCCCGCTGTCTGAAATGCCTGACGGATTAGCCGGAGTTGATGGGAAGGACCAAACGGAAAATGGGTGAGGTCTGGGGAGTGAACCAGCAAAAAGAAAGGCTTGCTGCATTCGGAGGCACGCGGTGGTTTTCTGCGTTTCCAAGCCTCCACGCTGCTGTGAGCGGCCGGCACAAAATGCACTCAGGGGCAGACACAGCTTTCCAGGGAAAAAGGAAGAAAGACTATGAAAGAGTATTGGGTTGGCCAAAAAGTTCCTTGTTTTTCCCTTAAAATAAAAGGCATATTTTTCATTTTCACCAATACCTTTATTAATCTGGGCATTTTGAGTATGTCGGCTGTCTCCTGCTATTCATTGACTTCTAGTGGGTAGAGGCCAGGGGAGCTGCTAAATGCCTTCCAATGCAGAAGACAGCCCCACAGCAGGGAATTGTTTGGCCAAAATGTCAATAGTAGCAAGAAACTTTGCAAACCACTTTGACACGTTCGACCAGTCACAGCACCTTCTCCACACACTGCACAAATCTTTTTTTATGTGTCAGTTGCCTTTTTACCTTTCTTGAAATAATAAACCATAATGTGCCAAACATTTGCCGATTTCTTTCATCCTCAGTATTAAAATGGCTGCATAAAAGTTCACCAATGTTGATGTTGTTTTGAATGCACACTGATAGGACAGCTGTCACCATACAGTCTCACAAAATTGTTTTGAATGAAATTAAAGACAACTGAGCACAACTAGAGGCATCATACAGAAAAAAAAATGCAACGAACTTTTTGGCCAACCCAATATTTGCAAAGAGGATCCCACTTCCTGAAATGCTGCACATGAATCAGTGACGCTGGGAACGCACTGCAAGCGGCCATGAGAATATTAAAGGCAGGTTTCCCACACCTGAACCCAGAGCCCTTTGAAATCCCCACAGTGGGGCCGTTAAAGCCTCTCGCACTGCCTGTCCCAAGGCTCACCCTGTTGCACGGTGATCCCAATGGCTTTCTTCACTGAGTCCATCCAGATGGAAATCCAGGTGGCTGTTAATTGGTTAAAAACTCACTGAGTAGCTGTGAGTACCTGCGTGCCAATGCAGTGTGTGAGACCTCATTGACTATCGTGGGAGGGCCTGAGCACATTGGGCTCTCTAAGAAATGCACAGTAGATCTTTAGTTTGAGATGCAGCATTTTACAGAGGCAGGTATGTTTAATGGGTTTCCTCATGTCAGTGTCCCTATCCTCACTCTGCCCCGGAGCAGACACAAGCAAGGATGTAGAATGGAATTAATAATACTTGGCTACTTCTACCCAGAACTTTCTCAGCAATGAACTCATTTATCTGGTGCCAGCATTTGGGACCGTGCATTCACCACGTTGCTAATAGGCCCCAAACTGAAGAGCTTCCTGCCCTGCTGGTTTTGCAGGGTTGGGGGAAAGAGGCCAGAGAAGAGATGATTAGCCGCTGCGCCTTTTGCTCACGCAGATCTCAGGCCCTCTTCCGCTCACGCCCGTTTCCAGGTTGCGCCTCGTGCATTGTGTTGAATGAAGAGGTAGAGAAGAATAGAGCTCAAGAGCGGCGACCCTCAGTGCCGGGTAGACGCTTGTGCTCTTTTCCGCTGGAAGCCTTGCTTCTCCTTCATCCTGTCTGCTCCGCTCTCGCGGAATATATAAACTACTCAAAGAGCGTGTTCTCCCTTCGGTGAGTACCCAAAAGTAATAGGGAAATGGCCAGGCAACAACAAAACTTAGCTCCAGGTACGACAGGGTGGTACAGCCTGCTGCCTGCAATTTGAGAGGCACCATCGGAAAGTGATATGTGAGAGATGCCAGTTAAAGCTACCCTAGGCGGCTTTAATTTAGGCACGGGCAAATTAGATGGATAGTAGTTGCTATAGTAACTAGTAGACAATATGGTGTTTATTTTGCTATTGAGATATCTTGTACTTTACTGAAATAAGAAAAAAAAAAGAATTCCAGGAGCATGCGAACACTACATGAAGGGAACGTTTCTCGTGACCATTTTAGTTTTTCTGTTGTAGTGTTTACTTATAATGAAATGGCTGTCTGCAACTATGGACAGCCCACGGGCTGATTTGTTGTTATTAATATTTCCCTAACTGAGCTGTCCCTTCAAAAGCTTGGTGCCTATGTGTCCCTGAAGGTGCCCTGGCTGTCATCTAGGGGGGACATTCTGTGGTTAGGCCGCCATGCCATGAGGTGTAGCCCAATGTGGGTCTATTGAAATTGAACCTGAAGGCCAAGTATAGTTGAAAATTCAGGGCAGGACAGGTGCGGTGATAGGTCGAGTTGTTCTGCATTTGTGGGGTGTTTGGCAGTTGGCACGATTTTGAAAAGCATTTGAGGTCCTTTCTGGAGACAATTACGATGTTTCTAGGAGGACTTGTGATGGAGTATGGTTGTTTCACATCTAAACTGCAGCTGATGGAGAGGTGGCGGAGTGCACAGCGTAGAGAAGAGAGCGGTTTCCATTTTGCTGCGAGTCTGGGGGACCCCAAGAACTCCAGTTCCAGTTTGGATTTGGGAGCCTGGCAGCGAGTTCCACAGCAGGTCGCCCAACACTTGCCCTGCCTTGACCACTGTAGACTGCCACTCCCAGGGCAGGTGTGGGCAAGCTCTGGCTGCTTCCTGTCCTTTCCAATTCTTAAAGCAAATGACTTATATTAATTTAATTTAAAAGAACTCATGTCAGTTAGGTTTTTTTTCTTTTGGGATGGAATAGGGGATACTTAAGAAAGGGGAAAGGCAGAGGGAGGGTCCCACCAGCCCTCAGAGAGGGGAGTGATGAAAACAGGCCTGAATGCACCAAGAGGTCTTGATCTGCACATGCCCTTGACTTTATACTCTTCTTAGCACAAATTCCTACTCAGTTTCCTTCCCACAAGACAACCTGGAATGGAGGAGCGAGCACTGTCTTGGAGCCAGAAAATCTGAGTTCGAGTCTCGGTTCTGCCACTTCCTAGGATGCAGGTTAAGGAAAGTGCTCCTTTAATATTTCTCACCTATGAAATTCTCCTACGGCACCTGCCCGCCCCGCTGGGGCTGGATGAAGCGGAGCGCTGGAATGCTCTGGCTAAGTGGGCTGGCGTTCCCACTCTCAGCAGCTGTTCCTTATCCCCATGCCTGTTTCGGCCAGGCCCAAGGCGGGGGAGTCACGCGAGTTCCCTGGCCCCAGTTTTCTCATCTGCAAAATATAGTCATGCCTCACTTAACCGTAGGGGCACATTCTGAACAATGCATCGCTAGGTGATTGTGTCTCTGTGCGAACATCACGAAGCTCAGTGACACAGCTGGGTGGTGTGGCCCATTACCTGGCTGGGCTGTAAGGTGCACTGCCATCGTGTATGTGCTCTGCTGTCGACGGAAGTGTCATCATGCAGCACATGACTGTGGTGTCATTGGCCTCGGCAGCCTCAGAGGTGCCCTGCTGGGCCTCACATTCTGTGACTACATGGCACACGCTTTTCCAGGTTGCTAAATGTCTTTTCCCTTCATAAAGACCTCTTGCGTCTTCAGGGTCAAATGCAAATTCCCCTCTTCCTGAGTTTCAATTGCTGCCCAGCTGAAGAGTTGGTTTAAAACAACATCTGGTTTATATAATAGGAATAGCTTTTGGAGCAGCCTTTAGGCTGATAATGTGTTTTAATTTCCAGTTTATGAATGAAGTGATTGCATTTTCCGGAGCTTAAGTGACCAGTGCAAGGCCTTACCACCCTTGGTATTTTGGTAGCCTCTGCCTGCTACACATTTATAGTCCCAGAGGGTTCATCAGAAGTGGGACAATTCCCAGGAAAAATATTCACAGAGTGAGGCCAGTGAATCTTTACTCAATTACTGTCAAAACAAATGCTGCATCAAAAGAGAAATAGGTGGCAATCTGGGGAACCTATGGGAGGCGGGAGGCAGGAGGAGGGAGGGGGAGGGGTGCTGAACTGTTTGAAGAGCCGTACTTGGTCACCTGATTCATAATTCCCATCCATCTCCGAAGCCCTCGGTACCTGAGACCCTTCGGCACCTCGACCGCACCATTGCCTCCAGATTGCAAAACTCATTAGACTGTGAAGTAAGGCGAGTAAGAATCAATTTTTTGTCTGGCCCCAGAAATCCTCTGGAATAATATGTCAAAATGGTTATCTCATTTGTTGCAATTGGCTTGAGACTGTCAGAACTTCTGCGGATATTTATGAGAGTTCCAGGTACCACCTGGCCCTCTGCATGCGAGGGTGGCTACGCAATGTCCGGAAAATGTGTAGGGAGCCCAGCGCGTTGGTTTTTACAGAGCGTAATTATTACGGCCTCTCCTTCCAGAAGCGAGTCTTTCATGTCATGTTTTCAGTGAGAACTTGTGAAATAGTAAGATATTTTACTGCCTTAATGTACTGCATTGTTTGCCTCTCCATATTGCAATCTAAAACTCATTAACAGTTGAACAATTTAATCAGAATGAATCAAGTTGTGAAATAGATCCACGGGCAGTTCCCACAACCATAAAGCATGGCTGAAACTTTTCTGAACAGCTTAATAAAACTTACAAGGCAGCAAAAAAAAAAAAA
>PVKM010014219.1:0-29267 GCA_004027735.1 Carollia perspicillata
GACATTGAAATAGAAAAGAGGATGATAGTATCCAGAGGGGAGAGGGGAGGGAATTTCATGGAAAAAGGGAGGGGATTACAGGAACAAGTATAAAGGACACATGGACAGAAACTAGGGGGGGTGGAAAGGGGAGGGAGGGAGGAGCACTGGGGGGTGGTATGGGATGGGAGTAAAAGACAGAAAACTGTACAAAAAAAAAACAATAAAAAAAAAGGCATGCTGAAAAAAAAAAAAGAACTCTTCGGTAATCATTAAAAAAAAATATATATATATGCCATTCCTGAAATTCCTTCTGAAAGTGTAAAAAAGAAATGAAATTGTTTTATTATTTCATAAGCATTATAAAATAAGCTTTCCTAAACACCAGACTTCAGTGTGCAAAAGATATTTGCAGGAAGTGTTGCTACAACAGAAAGAAATCTCATGTTTAAATATAGAAAGGCAGATATAATGCATTACATACAGGTTAGTTGTTTATGCAACAGAAAAATAATCACATATCTGTAAAACAAGCAAAATGTTGTAGCCAGGTGTTCAGAAACACAGAAACAAGGAGACAAGGGTACAGTCCATCCTGATGTTCACATTTCAAAGGTTGCTCCACAGACGCCAAGAAAGATTCCTAGTGTGCAAACCCAGCAAGAGTCTTACTTAGCTTCTAAATGATTTGCATACATTTCAAAGACAGAGAAAGGATTTACATTTATAACTTTATTATTTTTTTAATTTTTACCTTTCTCCCCACTTAAAAAAAAGGATTTTATTTTATTTTTAGACAGAGGGGAAGGGAGGGAGAAAGAGCAGGAGAAAAATATAAACGTGTGGTTGCCTCTCACACACACTCTACCTGAGACCTGGCCTGCAACCCAGGCTTGTGCCTGACTGGGAATCCAAATAGTGACCCTTTGGTTCTCAGGCCGGGACTCAATCCACTGAGCCACACTAGCCAGGGCTACAATTACAGCTTTAAATTACAAGGAAATGTTAGAGGAAAAAGGAGAGGGAAACTGTTTTTTCTCATATTTGGCACTAGAAAAAATACATTTAAAGATTTGTTATTATCCTTACTCTTGTCAGTTTTTCACATTAGCTTCATTTTCTGGCAATTCTTTATACCTCCTTAAAACACATCATGATTATACTAATTCACACCATTACTTGATACATCCTTGCTTTTACTAATATAATCTATTTTCTCATCCTGAGATGTTATTCCTTTCTTTGTTTTCCTGGAAAACATCTAGGCATTTTCTAATGGTCAAACCAAATGCTGCTTAATCTATGGATTGGTAAAGATTAAAGCTGCTGTACCTATTAGAAAATATTTTTTCAGATAAATAAAACACTGTTTACCAAGCAAAGATATATCACAGCATACCAATAAAATATTCTGAAAGAGTTGAGTGTGACAGATTTCTATAGAATGATATTGGACATATTATGATCAAATAAGGTGAATGTAAACAGGTACATAAGAAATATGTAAAATTTATTGCTCTTTTTTTTATTTGACCTAACTAAGCAGAAAGTGAGTATGTAGAATGGGAAAATAATGTATAAGTAGTTTGTTGGTCAATATATTATGAAGTCTCCATAATTTGGAGGAGGAGAGTTATGAGTCGATAACTGTGAGTGCAAGACCACAAACAGGTGCTTTTGACCCGATGGTGCCCTTCAATTTTCTGACTTCAAGGGCTTCATAAACATGGTAAGATGAATGAGGCAATGACTTAGTTTTTCCATTTCTTGGGAGGTAGTAAAAAAATTGTCTCTACAATATATTCATATATCATGACAAATGTGCTGGCAATTCATTTTGCTGTATAATCATCCACATTTTAGCTGGAAGTTGTATATGAGCCTCGTGTCCTTCACTTTTTTGAGTCCATATTTGAAAGTGATTAGTCATTCTATTGTTTAACTTTAATTAACATGTCTAAAGCAGAAAATTGGGAGAAGAAACCCTATATTTAATTTCCTAAGAACAAGATTTTATTGCTTTGATAATATTTTTGAGTTTGCAACCATCTATGAGAACCCTAAATGGTTCATTTTTATCTCTAAGGATATTTTTAAGCATTAGTCATTAAATATCCAATACCATATATACTGCTATGTATTTTTTCCTGACAAGTACTTTGCCTTAAAATGCTTTGTAGAACATTGAAACAATTGAAAATATGAGAGTGAAAATTTATATTTTAATGATATTATAATGGGGAAGGATGCATTATGCTACCTATTTTTAACCTTTGTAGATGTTGAACCCAGTTTGTTATTCTAATTTCATTATTATCCTCTTTTAAAATTAAAGCTTGCATGTTAGAAGTTTTTTTGGTATACTATTACAGGGCTGTGCAGTTTTGGTTCCCCTGTGAACCTAAGAAGTGGTTTGGCCTCAAGACCTCAGGAAGTCTGACAAAAAATCAGGTAACCAACTCAAGGATTACCATAAAGATCCATATTAAGGCCTATGGCAAAAAGCCCTGCACATCCTCCCAGAATTAGGGAGCAGAATGTACGCCTTAGGACAGAGGCCCAGTTAGGCATGTCCACCATAAATCACTAATGACATTTTGAGTATATTGCAGGATCCTGCTGTTCCACATCCTGCCGGGGCCTGGGGGTTCCCTAAAATCAAAATACTTATTGAAGCTGACCAGAATGTTGACTGCACGAGACTACCCCTTTCCTTGTACGACAACAACTCTGCCCCTGATTTCTTTGTACTACTTTCCCTATCCCTCGTGTTAAAAACCCTTGTCTGCACTGAAATATTAAGATGGGTTTTGATGATAGGAATCCACCATTGTCTCAGGTCACCAGCACGTGGATAAACCACTTTCCTTCTCATCAACACCATGAGTTTGGCTTTCATTGTAGCAGGCAGCCAGACTTGCATTCATTAACAATACTTAAGAGACTGCACACAATGGAATGGATTACAGAAATACATGAACAATTTTCAGTGGTTTAAGACTGGGACACAATAGGACACGAAAGAAAGAAACATATTGTGAAACACAGACACCAAGACCTGGGTAATCTGAAGAGGTGCTATGGGGACATGGGAAGGCTATTTAGTCCTGAGTCCAAAACAGCCTCCGACACTGATTGTCTCCAGCAATCACTGTGCTAAAGTTCACTCTTGGTGTGTACACACTTCCCACTTGGGAAAACATGTCTGCAACAGTCGTAGAGGACGGGGGGGAGATCAGGTGCGCTAAACGGGGTCTCAATGCTTGGTCGATCTTAAGATCCCGAACTAACTGACTTTAATTTTCCCCTTTTCCTGAATCTTCTGCTAGGAATCTACCTAATGTTTGGTGTGCCAGCAACAGAACAAGATAGATTTATTCAAAACAAAAACAAAAAACTGTAATATGGATGATTCATTTATTATTCATTAACAAAGCTCTAGCTTATTTACTTTATATATGATGAATAGTTTTTCAACATACAGCTGTGACATTAGCAAAGTTATATGAAACCTTTTTCAATCAGAGTAAAATATAAAAAAGAAAATATTACCTGCTTCATAGAGTTATTATGGATATCAAATGAGTTGATATATGTTTCCTTAAAAAAAAAAAGCCTAGATCATAGAAAGTGCCCATAAGTGGTACTTTTTGTTACTCTGCTCATGTTGATTATGATAATATTGATGATGTGGATGATGATAAAGTTACTTCTCACTGTAGTTTAATTTTAATTTTATTTTTAATGTATTTGCCTTTGTAGGGGAGAAAAACATTCGATGTTATATAAACATCTATACATTTATTAAAGTGTTTCAACATTTTCTCACTAGATTCTATCTTCCTTTTATATTTTAATGAGCCAATGCACATCACCCTCTCTGAATATGGAAACTGAGGAACAAACATCTTAATTATAATGTTAAAAGGAGAAAAAAAATATGTATATCAGTGCCAGTTTTATGCTGCGGAGAACATTGCTAATGTTTAATCGACTGTTGGGAGAGAAGGGTTACTTTTGCAATTACATGATAGTGATTCCACTGGAACTGAATGAATCCTCGTGTCAGTAACCCTTATAAGTGAAACCCTTATAAATGCACTGCTTAACTTCTCTCCTCTTATGCATTCTACTTTCATCATATTACATAAAACATGTCTCCATGGAAACAAAGGCATTTCCCTTAGAAGATAAGAGGTGAATGATCTCTTCCTAATTATCATTATTCTTCAGAGACCACTTTATTTTATTACAGGTATAAAAGCTTCAACAGCAGTCTGTACTCCACAATTAAGAACAGGGCAGTTTAATCCTTGCAATAAGGATGAATCCAACAGCAGCTAACTACTTTATTAACTTCCTAGAGGATTTGTGCTGTGCAATATTAAAGCATGCCTCACAAGAAATGAAATTCCAGGGGTCAAAATAGTATATTTCAAATACAAATGAAAGGTCAGAAAAGCCCTGAGGAGTATATAAAAAAAATGTGCTTGTTAAGTATCTACCAACAAAATGACGCCATGTCATATCTGTGTTTAATGCACAGGGGCTGACTCTATACCAATTCTTATTTGTTTAAGATTGATTTTTAAGGTTCATAAAACAGCCAATAATGATTATTGCTTCTGGTTATTTTGCAGAGAAATTGTATGTTTCAGAGCCACATTCTTTTCTAAAATGTATGAAGTTTTTGTACATTTTCACTATTGTTCTCATGTATAGCTTTCATAAGCTTTTATGGTTTATAATCATAATATAAAATGCTACATTGTTTCATCTGTATCCTTTCAAAAACATCATACAAAAATCACCAATGATCTTTTTCACACCCCCTACCTAAATATTTAAGGCTTTCATTTTTTTAAAATAATCATTTGAATATTTTCTGTCCTCCTTTATTGTCTCTTTAAACGTGTATTGATATATGTACAGCATCTATCTTTTGCAGCACATGTGAGAAGTTAAAAATGTTCTTTAGAAACAAATCCACAACAATAATAAATAGAAGCACTTCAAGGTGGCAGCTATCAAAACTTTACAAATTGGTACATTCAACTATTAGAGCTTTGAGAAGATGCTAATGCCTATACAATACATATATATGGTGTATATACGTATTTGTTATGGCTGATGAAGACTTTTTCTGGGTTTATTGAACATGATTAATTACAATCACAATTAGAAGAAAATATAAAAGAAAAATCTTTAGTTTCCTCTAACAGAATTGTTAACAATTATATTGTTAACCTGTTATAGTTTCTTATTTGGTAAAATAAAAAATATAACAATGTATTAACAATTGTTAACCTGTTATAGTTTCTTATTTGGTAAAATATGCTGATTCTGTTCAACTTTAATTTTGTAAGAGTCTCTATAGTGTGGTTAATTTGGTTTTTGAATCAAAGCCTTAAAATGAAAAAATATTAAAAATAACAAATGGCTTTAAAGAAATGAAAAGACAGAAGCTGCTAAACCTCCCCTTCTTGCTCTAGTTATGAATCCTTAAATTTTTATTTTATTATTAAAATATATTCTATTGATTATCCTAGTACAGTTCTTATTATATGAAATGTTAAAGGGGCTTATCTATGAATCCTTAATTTTTAGTAGGACACTGGCCCACCTAGAATAAAGATTAGAATCCTAGATTTTCCTGCAGAAGGTTCAGGACATGCATCTAAATTTAACTAATGCACTGCTAATCAAAGTAATGAACATGTAACCTTGCAATGAAAGAGTGTGCCCTCCCAAAGACTGTCTTTCCTTTTCACTGGGTTGGACACAGCTGTGGTTGTGATACCTTACAGACCATGTGGATCTGAGCAATGTCATAAAGTATCGGAGCAGTGAGTTAGAAGGCACTTGAATTCCTGACATATTGATATTCACTGTATCTCAGGTCACTGTTATTCTTATTCTTTGCTGCAGCAGCTTAACTTGTATTCTCATTAATGCAGAACATAGTCTTATATGTGAGTGCGAATACGAATTCATTCACTCCATTAACCGATACTTATCGAGGGTCAAGTATATGGCAACAACAGATTCTTTTATGGTAATTACATTCTTGCATGATATGTGGATAATAAACACAATATAAATAAGTATTGAATTAAAATAAGGTTCTTCTTTATGCAGACAGCTTCACAAATTGGGAAAACAGAATACTGGAGTTTTGAGAAGGGGTAGATGCCTTTAAGAGTAGAAAATGATAATGGTAAATAAGAACATGTAAGATACATAATAACATATACTATTTGAAGGAAATAAGTATTGAAGATATGATACTGTCAGAAAAGAATAGTCAAAATGCCTGAAGGACATTCAAAAGCCACAAATTGGTGATAGTAACTTTCTTGTGGTATGGGTGATGTTTAGAAATTGGCATGCATATGTGTACATGTATATGAATAATAAAAAAGTTGCATTAGGAGGCAACTAATATATAATACAAAGATGATATAAATAGATTATCTTAAAACATAATATAATAATTAAAATTACAAAACCTTAGAAAACAAAATATAGACTTTAATGAGAAATGGGAAATTTAAACTAAGTAGACAAAGATAAACTTATATAACTGTTATGTTTTTTAATCAAATATAAAATTTAATATCTAAAGAAAAAGCAGAGTCATACAAAAATTTTTTGATATGCTAGTCCAGGAAAATATTTCTATGTATCACTTTTACAGTAATATGTATTTATTTAATATTGAATTTTAACTTTGGTCAATATTTTTGTTATGTTTATGAAAATTGTCCTTTGATAATATAGCTTAAAAATTATTTTCTACATGTATATATCTGCTTTAATCCTTTCCAAAAATTTTAGAAAGATGCCTAAATATTAAATTAATTCATAGCATGCATTGTACAAAATTCAAATGAAGTATTGAGCTTAGTTCAGGAAGCAAACCTTACCTTGAAGAATAATTCTGACTCATTAAAAAAATCAGATATTAAAAATCATGTCATGATTGTCTCCAAGGCAAGTGCCTTAAAACCCAAGTCTTTTTAATTCATACTTTGAAAATTTTAATTTAGGGATACTTTATTTATAAATCCTGTTTATTCTTGATATTACAAATTAAATCTTTTATTTCATTGGTACAGTCTAGGAAAAAATTAAAGGCATTTATAAACATGTGTGAAATTCAGTGTCCCCTAATTAGTCTTATTTTAATCCCTGGTCTTCAAAAGGAGCAACACCCACTCAGGAATGAATTAAAGAATGCAGCAAATAATTATTAAATGTTTGTTGAGTGAGTCACTGTAATGCATGTGTCCCAAACACTGAATGGTTTAATTACATTCAGCCAAATGCTACATTGTAGTGATAGATCTTGTTTCTATCTTTGTAGGGATTATGACAATTTTATACATAGTTATTAATTTGCATTTAATTATAAATATATTTGAATATATGGAAACTAAATTTAAGAATTTTATGTGCATCTTTAAATATAGAATTACAGAACACATTAATTTGATATTATCTAATGCCAATCCCTATATCCTCTCTTCCCTGCTCAAGAATTTTGGTTCTAGAATTATCCTCTCTGTTATGTCATAAATTTTCCCTTCTCTACTAGATCATATCCAATGATATATAAATAAGATTATTTATTTTATCTTTAAATAATAAACAAATATAAACCTTTGTTGTATTTTGTTTCTTCTCTTTATGTCAAAGCTTCTCATAATAATTCTCTACATATTCGGTGTCTAATAGCTCTCCTCCCCTGTCCCCCTTCAACTACCCTCAGACTACAATTTTCTCTTTCACCCCCATGACACTCTTCTTGCCAGTGGTTGTCTGCACTCACTTAGTTTACTGTGTGCTCTACCTTGTAATTTCTTCACTTGGCTTCTAGGAAAACACATTTCATTGCTTTTCCTTCTACTGCACTAGGAGTCACTTTTCTTTATTTTCAATTCTGTTTTACTGACTCTTTCTCTTCCTCCAGAACATGTAACATTGGAATGATCCAGGCCTTGGCCATTGGACCTTTTATGAGCAACCTACAATCTCTCCTTGGCCGACTTCATCAGTCTTTGCCTGTTGTATACCACTCCTCTGCAGATGTTTCTGTATTTACATCTTCAGTCCAGCTCATGTTCTGTAGCTCCAGTCTCATATATCCATTTCCTACTTGGTAAAACTGTTAGGCAATATAAACCACAATATGCTTGAAACCAAACACTTCTGATATCTCCCTCTTCTAAACCTGTTTCTACCACAGCCTGCCCCATCTCTGTAACGACATGACATCTCCATCCTATAGGTTACTCGAGGCAGAAAAACTTAGTGTCATTCTTAACTCTACTTTTTCTATGACATACCATATTCTCTTTGTCAGGAAATCACATTTGCTCTCCCTTAAAAATATCTAGAATTATACACCTGCACACCATCTATGTTTTATTCAAGCTTATCATCATCTTATACCTGAATTGGTTTATGAGCTTCCCATTGGTCTCCCCGCTTCCCAATTTGTGCCTCCCTCTATTTTTTATTGCTAACAAAATACTCATTGTGATTTTGATAAAATGGGTAGCGGATGATGTTACTCTTCTGCTGGAAGATCCTTTGAGTGCTTCCCATTGCACCCCATCTGCCATTCCTCCCGCTCCTGCCCACTCTTCTCTAGTCACACGGCGTTCTTCTTCAGATACACCAGGGCAGCAGGCAGAGCCCCGAGTGCTCTTGCTGCAGTAGCTTCCTCTGCCTGGAGCCGCCTCCTCCGGTAATCTGCCCGACTCACTGTCTCTTCATACTGAGCCTTTGCTCAAACATCACCGTTTCATTATGCTTACTCTGGCTATATTATATAAAAGAGCTCCTTTCACCATGTGTTTGTCATTCCTAATTGGCATACCTGGTTTGCTTTATTTTTCCAATAGAACATATTACCAACCACCATACTTTTGTTATGTTTGCAGTTTAAAGCCAGTCATTTCTGGCTTACAAGTTAATTCCAAAACATCTGGAACATGTGTTTATTATTGATGAATCCTAAATACCTAGAACTGGGCCTGGCACACACTGAGTACTCAATAAATAGTTGCTGACTGGATGAATATTTATGTTAAATCACTTCAGTTTATATTGTATAGAAATAGCAAACTTTATTTCATAGGCAATTAATGATTAATACTATTTGAATATCGTCAAATAACTATCCAGAGTTGCATCATAATAAATGTGCTTTTATTGAGTCTGCAATACTCTATCTTGTTTATAAGGTTGTCATCGAAATAGAAAAGCTCATCCTTAAAATTCTTGAAATTTTTGCTTGATTCCACTTACCTAGTAAGTTTAATGAGTATACTCAGCTCCCTCAGCATTCAAGGAAACATCTTGCTTTCCGGCGCAGGGACTTGGGAGATGGAGATTCTAGCCCTGAGCCACATGTGGGAAAAACTCTATGGCCTCCGGAGAAGCACTTTAGAGTGCACGTCCGTCGCTTTCGAAGTAGAAAAATACTTGCCCTGCAATAGGATGGCTGGAAATGTCAAGATGTTATCTAAAAAAAAAAATTATAAATGAAATAAATATTCTATGTTATAATAAATTATTCTAGTTGCATAAATTATGTAGACATTTGTTTTTTACATTGCATTCTGATATATCTATTAATGGGCTTCTCTAGGTTCAGATGTGTCCTATAGTATAAAACAGTAATAAATTATGTAAATTTTAATGGTTGTGAAATCATTAAAGACATTTTTAATTACTGTATATTTTAAATAGATTACTTTATTGCTCAATTACAATTGTCTGAGGGAAAATGCAGACAATATATATATTTAAATTCCACTATAATTTTCTTAATAATCATTTAATTTGAAAATTCTACTCTCAACAGAGTATTCAAAACTTCAAAAGAGGTGAAGTAAATATATCTTGCAATTCATTCCAAATCTGTTTATAACATGAACTGATATGAGTTTCTTTTACTGATATCAGAGTAATGAAAAGAACAAACAATGCAAACTAGTTTCTAGTAGATTGTTAGGTGTTCATATTTTCAAGTTAAAATGTCAATGTTTGTAATATATTGTTATATAAGTGATAGACACATAGTAGTAGTAATTTATAGTTCTATAATTTATAGTATATATATTTATATTTCTTTAGTTATATTTATAATCATAATAATCCACACTCTATTCAAAATTAAAGATTTAATTTAACTATAATTTCTTTTAACATTTATAGATGACCTTACAGTTTACAAAACATTTTCCTATATGTTATCTTCTTATAGTCTCACAATAATTAATTTTAGAATGTATGTTAATCCAGTTTTATAAAAGAATATTTTAGTGACATTTCCAGTAGCCAAGTTTACTAACTCTATATTATTATATCTTATATCTACACCATGGTTCCCTATTCTCTGCATCCTTTCTCATTTTATAAGATTTAGATATGTGTTTTGGTATGTATATCTCCAACCTATATAGTTCAGAAAACTGATATATGCATAGCAAACACACCAAGAAAGTTGATATTTACCATTAGTAAAACTATTAATGTAACATAATAAAATTATCAAAAGTGTATAATACTTATTTTTAAAGATTATAATGAAAAAGCCATTGGAATACTATAATAAAATTAGAAAAATCATTCAATGAAAAGAGATGACAACCTACGACATTTAAAAAAGTCAAATTAACATAATATAGGGGAAATAGTGCATATTTCTTACCAGATTAGTTTGAATTTTAATGATGACTGTGACCATGAGCAAAGTACATTATTCCTTTAAACCCTGATTCCCTCATGTGCAAAATGGGAAAAGTAGGGTCAAGCCAATGGTATTCAGATCAAATGCCCTTATGTTTTTAGAAGGGATACATGGAAATTTTAATTAAATAAATATGTGTAAATTGTATGTAGAAATGTTGTACCAAAAATATGATTGTAGTCATATACTGATAACTAATAGCCTAGTTATATATGTATATAAAGACATATGAGGTCTGTCCAGAAAAATTCCACCCATTATTAATATAATGATAGTGGTTTGCATGACATCTATGCAAGCTGGCAGCCAAGAAGAGTGGACTGGAACGCACATGTGTGAACAATGACAGCTTCACTGTAATAGTCAGTAGGGTGGTAGACATTGAGTGAGCATGTGTACTATGTAGCCATGGCATTAAAAATGACTGAGCAACTATAACAACGAATCTGCATCAAATTTTTCATTAAGCTCGAGCATTCCTCCTTGGAGGCTATCCAGATGATTCATAAATCCACAGCTATGGGCAACTGGTGATTGGCAGCTTGATCACAACAACATGCCTGCTCAGGCATCATGTCTTATGCAGGGTTTTTTTTGGAAAACATCAAATAACCCAGATGACTCAATTCCCTACAACCCAGATTTTGGTCCGTGCAACTACTGACGTTTTTCAAAACTAAAATCACCTTTGAAAGGGAAGAGATTTAAGACCATTGATGAGATCTAGGAAAATACAACCAGGCAGCTGATGGTGACTGGGAGAACTGTATGAGGTCCCAATGTGCCTACTTTGAAGGGGACTGAGGCATCATTATCCTATGTATAATATTTCTTGTATTTTGTATCTTCTTCAATAAATGTCTCTATTTTTTATATTACATGGCTGGATACCTTCTGGACAGATTTCAAATATACTATATATTACAGATGATATGTGTATATATGCACATAAATGTATAGAAGCATATGCACATTTCTAACTTCTATGTGTCCATGCTGTTTGAATAATGATTATATTGTCTCTAAATTCTGAAATATATGTATATCATCAAAAATAGATTTAGTGCATTATACCAAGTACACTTATTTCTTCAAAAATTAGAGTTTGACATGTATAACTTTCAATAAACTCATTTATCATAACAATTCCTGAAGTTTTCAAATAATAGATAATGTTGTATATTTTACTATTTATAATAAAAGATGTACATCCACATTTGCACTTTTTATCCCTAGGAAAATTCTGTAAGCAACATATTACAAGTATCACTGTTACATGTCCCCCAACAGGTTGATAGTATGGGGACATTGGAGATAAAGAGTTTTTAAAATGCACACTGTGTTTTACATACCACGTTAGAATAAAAAGAGAGTTTAAAAAAGCAAATGAAAAATGAACACAGCCTAACATAGCATAATAATTTCTCTTCTCATCACTTGATAAATCTAAAACTCCAGTTAATCACTATTTCCTTTTGGTTCAACAAAAGTAAAAATCCTCAGTATTGGCATAAAATCAGAACTTTGTGTGAAAGCGCTTGACACGAGACCTTCATCTTCCATTCACTCAAATGTATTCTGTTGGTCTTTATACGCTGTGCTGAGAAAGTTAATATGGATGCACTGTGAAATTTTTAGTCATTAAAAAGGCCCCTAATGTGCAGTGTGGCTTACCCAGTAAAGAACAGAAGTGGGTTAAAATATTTAAAAAGATTATCATCCTATGAAATAAACATGCTTTTTTTAAAAAAAATAAAACACTTCAATCATATTTAGCATCCACTTAAAGTGCAATTAGGTTTTCATTGTAAAAGGAAGGTTCTGGAATACTATAGTAATTTAAATAACGCTATCTTGTCAGTAAATTTTGGTGCATGTGCCCAATGATTTTAAAATAAAAATTTTAGTTGTAGAATGTATTCTATAGCTATAGACTGAGATGTTAGCAGTTGATCTCTGCAAATAAAAATCTATGTACATAATGTAGAGCTACATAAATGCGGATTTATAGGGCAAGGATCCAAACCACAGTGGAATCTAATAAAAAGTTTAAGAGGCTATATCATGTGTTATGTATTAATTTTTCTCACTCTAATTGAGAAATAATTGACGTACATCACCATTTAAGTTTAAGGTATACAGCATGGTGGCATGATTTACATATATTGGGAAATGATTACAATAGGTTAGCATCCATCATCTTATATAAATATAATGAAAATAAAATAAAAAATAATTCTCCTTATGATGAGAACTCCTAGGATTACTTTCTTAATAACTGCTAATATTTTTTTAAAGACTATCCCATAAATTACCAAAAGAGACTGATCCACCTGTGTGGTGGCATTACCGTGCAGCTACTTCATCTTCAATACATTTCTAAGCTTTATTGTGACAATATGACATTTCTTATATGCATTGTCTATACTATTTTATATTTATAAGGGAATGTGGCTATTACTGTTACACATTTATTATACATTAGAAAAAGAGGCAAAAGGCAAAAAAGTTAGTGATTCGATTTTTATAAAATTTAGAAAAGTTGGAAGAAATAATAGGATCTCTTTCTCTAATCTATGATGACTAAAATTATTTCTAAAATAAAAATATATGTGAAATTATTTTTAAGTGACTTCATTATTATTCAGAAATTTTGTTTGCTTGGAAAACTTACCACATGTGACGTATTGTTAAGACCATAATAAAAATTTTACTCATTTCAAGCACCATTGTTCTCTGCTTTCATTAGTGTGAAGGATACATATTTTAATATTTTCATAAAACCAATGAGAAGTTAATAGATATAGCCTAGATGATCTTTGTACACATTTAAAAATAATATACCTTCTTTCTGCTGCATAGAATTCCATTGTGTAAATGTACCATAGTTTTTTTATCCATTCATTTACTGATGGGCACCTAGGTTGCTTCCAGCACTTGAACAACAACTAAAATTTAAAAAAATATATAGAAATAATGTACCTTAAGGAAATAGTTAAAATGCAGAGTATGAAGGCTTTATTCCTTTTTCTCCATTTATTACTTGTTTTTGAGCAAATTTCTTATTTTGTCTACTATACGATTTTCTCACATGCAAAATCATCTCGGTAAAATACTATCTGCATTGTATGAAAGACCGATCCCTGATATTTGACCCAGAACAGCTTTTTAATTCACCTTTCTTACCCTCCTTTCTTCCTTCCCTCCTCCCCTCATTTGTAAAATGAGAATTTTGATACTTACACACAAAGTTACTCTTCAGGATAAAAGTATACACTAATGTGACAGTACTTGCAAACTGTAAATTAGTACATACTTTCCATGAATTATTATTATTTGGAATATTGAAAACTTAAAACATTTAATTTATGAAAACTAACATTTATTGACTATTCAGGATGTGCCAGGCACTTTTGAATACTTTGCAAGTATTATCTTTTTTAAATGTTACAGGAACCTACTGGAATAGGTACTATTATTAGCTAACTTTTACAGAGACAGAATCTGTGGTCTGAAATGCTACTTAACTTGCCCAAAGTCATGTACCTAATAAGTGGTAGGGTCAGCATCAACATTGGGGCACTATGACAGCAGCACTTGTCCTCCTAACAGTGTGCCATGCTACCTAAGTAACCATTTCATTTGTCCTCGTGTCTTTTTTTTAAAGATTTAATTAATTTACTTTTAGAGATGGGAAGGGAGGGAGAAAGAGAGGGAGAGAAACATCAATGTGTGGTTGCGTCTCACGTGGCCCCCACTGAGGATCCAGCCAGCAACCCAGGCATGTGCTCTGACTGCAAATTGAACTGGTGACCCTTTCGTTCACAGCCCATGCTCAATCCACTGAACTGCACCAGCCAGGGCTGTCCTCATGTCTTTTAACAACAGTGATGGTGATGCCACTGTGGTAGCACATAGATGTGTGTGTACACAGTAGCACATAGACAAGGTAACATTTAATAAAAATTTTTGATGAAATTATTATCTAAAAAAACAAAATGACAATATATTTAATTATATATATTGAAAATGCCTATATAATTAAAATTGGTGGGTTATAATAGCTCTAAGGAAGATTCCCATTTCATTTTTTAAAAATAATTTGAAGTTTAATAGAATTAATAAAATACATATGGTTGGCTGAGGCTAAAATACCATATGCATGAACTTAATTTTACTATAGATAACTTTGGTTAAGATATATATATATTAAAGATTTTATTTATTTATTTTTAGAGGGGAAGGGAAGGAGAGAGGGAGAGAAATATCAATGTATGGTTGCCTCTGGTGCGTCTCCCGCTGGGAACTGGCCTGCAACCCAGGCATGTGCCCTGACTGGGAATCGAACCTCGATCGTTTGGCTCGCAGGCCCATGCTCAATCCACTGAGCTATGCCAGCAAGGGCCTGGTTAAGATATATTTTTGTAAATTGTATTTTGTTACTGGAAATTTCACATATTATTGAATTAGAAACATTTATTACTCTTAAGACACTACTTAAGTAAATATTCAGGGATTAATAGTAGTCATGCTTTGCACAGAAGTATCAAGCTCTGTATTTTGAAATGCAATTCAATCAAATTGCTAAAGAAACATGAACTACAAAGGAAAAAAGGTACACCAATCAATATTCACAATTATCAAAAATCTAAATGAACAACTTCCAAAATATATTTAAATATAATGTGTTTTGAAAGTCCTTTAGTTCTTCATTCCACATAACTTTTCTGTTTTAATAAATCTCTATTTCTCTCTTTTTGGGAAGGTACATTCTGTACACTTCCATATTTTATTCCTGTTCATTTTATCTCATTTAAAAAAAAACAAATTTATATTCTTTCCCAAACCTTAATTTTGCTGCTTTAGTGAAGGCCCTTAACAGTGATTTCCACTGAGTCAGAATCAGGAAAATAGGGAAAAAGCAGGTTTGATATAGAAGATTAGTGTCCATTTGAAGACATGCATAACTTATATATCTGTATGGAGTAAACATATTTGGGAATTTCAGCAAGCATTATTTTTAGTGTTTTTCAGATGGTTATGTTGTGATTATTTTACTGATTACTACCCATTGGATAAGTGACTTTAAACAAATGATTCTCTTCCTTGGAATTTTTGGGCTTGTGACTATAAGTGATTACAGTCATTTCTCTCTAATATCTGAAAGTTTCAAGCTCAAGGGCCTTTTATTTTTGAAGCCATGTTCATTCAGCCATTTCATCCAGAACACAGGTGGCAAACACAAGGCCCGGTGGGCTGGTGGAATCCAGCCCTCCACCTTGTTTTATCCTGGCCTTGTTTCTACCCTGTGGCAGCATGGAGCTCCGTGCCCCTAGTTAAGGAGTAGTTACATTTATACAGCCCTAAAATTGCATTCTGCCCTTTGAAGGAACCACAAGCCTGATGCAGCCCCCAGTGAAAATGAGTTTGGCACCCTTGACTAGAAAGTCAGAAAAAAGCTGTGTTGCTGAATAATAGAAAAGCAGGAATTGATTGCTCATAACCAGAGACTGGTGAAAGAAAAGGTTTCTGAAGACCAGGCTGTACTTGTCTCTAAAGCCTAGCAACATTCATTTTGAATTTATGAAGATTCCCAGTGTTTTAGTAATTCCTCTTCATGCTTAATTGGTTTACATTATGATTCTGACAAGCACACCTAAAAAAGAGCACAAATACATTGTGGGCCCCATGTTTGCGTGGTTTAGGTGGTTTAAATATTCAAGAAATACATGTCATCAGGTTACTTTGGTTGATGGGGCATTATTTGAAGGACGCACCAGCTAATAAGAAAAATAAGGAACATTCTCTGCCGTCCAAAGCCAGACATGGAGAAGTGGTGCCCTACTCCTCCATATTCAGGTTATGATTCAGATAACAGCGTTGGGGATCCGTCCATAGCACCAGTACTGAGTTCAGATCTGTGGCTTCTGCTTCTTTAAAAGTCTTTTCTTCTTCTGATTTCTCCCAATGATAAGGAAGTAAAAACTAGCAATATATTTATAGAACTTCAGTGGCTTGTGGCTATAATGTAAAAGTAGGTGGAACATAACACTGTGTTTTATTAGAAAGAAACTACTGATGCTGGGATGTGAGTAGGCCAGGCATTTTGAGTCCTGCTGTAAAGAGTTGTGGAAGGTGAGGAAGAGCTGGCATAATTAGTAGATTCTTAAAGGGCCTGTGTAGTGCTCTTGTTCTATAACTACTCCTTACATCCTGACGTACTCTTGGCTTTTATCCTTGATCTGATCAGTGTATTCACTTTATCTGGATGATCACAAGCAATGACAGAGCTTATGTTACCACCTCTGGCAATTCTGCCAATTCTGATATATGTGCAAAGATCAGACTTAGAGCTATTGAACTATATACTGAATGTGGCAAAAAAAGGTTTACAGTTTTTCATATGGAAAACAATACAATGACTAATAAATGATAATGCAAGAATAAACTCTCTCACATACTACTCTAAACCTACTTTTGCTCCACCCCATATTTAACTCCCCATCAGTTAAAATTTATCATGAGATTACAGGAATTCACTCACATCTTCAGGTTCCACTTCTAGTTGTCTTGCTATTTCCACCACATCTGCAGTCATTCAAAGTTTCGAGCCTCTCAAAATTATCCGCGAGGCTTGGAGTCAACCTTTTCCAAACCCCTGTTAAGGCTGATATTTTTATCTCTTCCTATGCATCACAGCTGTTCTTAATGGCACCTAGAAAGGTGAATCCTTTCCATAGTGTTTATTTTTATTTTTCTACAATGTTTCTAATTTACTTTCTTTAGATCCATCAGAGGAATCCCTATTTATGGCAAGTATTGCCTTACAAAGATGTTTCTTAAATAACAAGACTTGAAAGTTGAAATGACTCTCTGAGTCATTGGCTACAGAGTGCATGTTGTGTTGGCAGGCAGAAAGGCAACGTTAATCTCATTGCACATCTCCATCAAAACTCTCGTGTAACTGCATGGAGGGTTATCACTGGGCGAGTGGGTGGGGAGAGACAGGGGAAAGATATAGAAAATAAATAGCATAAATTGTAGGTAGAAGATAGACAGGGGGAGGTTAAGACTAGTATAGGAAATGTAGAAGCCAAAGAACTTATATATATGACCATGGATATGAGCTAAAGGTGAGAGCAATGGGGTGGGAGGGGGTGTGCAGGGCAGAGAGGAATAAAGGGAGGAAATGGGATAACTGTAATAGCATAATCAATAAAATATATTTAAAATAAAAACCTTTTGTGTAACTAGGTGCATTGTCAATAAGCAGTAATATTTTGAAAGGAATCTTATTTTCTGAGCAATAGGTCTCAACAAGAATCTTAAAATACTCATAAACCATGTTGTAAACAGATGTGCTATGGTTCAGTCTTTGTTGTTCCATTTATAGAGCACAGGCAGAGTAGATATAGCATAATTCGTAAGGGCCCTAGGTTTTTTTTTGTAATGGTAAGTGAACATTGGTTTCAATTTAAAATCACCAACCTCTACTATTAGCCTCAAATTATTAGCCTCTACCAAGAGAGTCAGCCTGTGAAACCGGGCATTGACTTCTGTCTAGCTTTGAAAGTCATAGATGGCATCTCTCAGAATATAAGGCTGTTTTGTTTTGAAATCTGCTGTTTAGTGTAGCTACCTTCATTCATTACATTAATAGATTTTCTGGGTCACTTGCAGCAGCTTCTATGCCAGCACTTGGTGCTCCTGTTATGGAGATGGCCTCTTTCCTTAGGCCTCATTAACTTACCTCTGCTACCTTTGAACCTTTCTTCTGCAGCTTTCTTTCCTCTCTCAGCCTTCATAGCATTGAAGAAAGAAAGTTAGGGCCTTCCGCTGGATTAGACTTTGGCTTAAAGGAATGTTGTGGCCGGTTTGATCTATCCAGACCTCTGTAACTTTCTCTGTATCAGCAATAAGCCTGTTGTACTTTCTTACCATTCATGTGTTCACTGGAGTAGCACTTTTAATGTCTCTCAAGCACTTTTCCTTTGCATTCACAATTTGACTACCTGTTTGGCACAAGGACCTAGCTTTTGGCTTGTCTCAACTTTTGCCATGCAACTTTTCCTCATTAAATTTAATCATTTCTACCTTTTGATTTAAAGTGAGAGACACATGACTCTTCCTTTCATTTGACTACATAAAAGCCATTGTAGGTTTATTAAAATTCAATATTGTTCTGTCTAAGGGAACAGGGAGGTCTAAGGAGATGGAGAAAGATGGGGAGATGGCTGGTTGGTGGAGCAGTCAGAACACACACATTATTTGTTGTTCACTGCCTTATATGAGCATTTTCGTGATGCACCAAAACAATTAGAACAGTAATATCAAAGGTCAGTGATCACAGATCACCATAACAAATGTAATAGTAATAAAAAAGTTTGAAATATTTCCAAAATTACCAAAATGTGAAACAGAGCCCTGAAGTGAGCAAATGCTCTTGGAAAATGATGCCAATATTCTTGCTTGACACAGGGTTGCCACAAATTTTCAATCCACACAAAACACAGTATCTAAGAAGCATGATAAACCAAAGTGCAATAAATGAGGTATGCCTGTAATGGTACCACCTCAGAGGGAGGTTATGCCGACTTCATGAGCTATGTGTAAGAGGTGCTCAACACATTGTTTCAAACAATGACCAGGAGCGTTTAGACATAATGTAACCTAAAGTCAATCCAACATGTACGCACTTTGTGAAAACAAATGAAAATAACAAAATTATAGTTTCTAAATTGTAAATCCTTCAATTTTATATTTTAGGCTAGTTTTCTGTTGTCCATTATTACAAGAAAAAAAATCGCACTTGTTTAAGAATGTAATCACATGGTTTTTCTCCACTTAACTTATTTCTCTATCATCCAAATCTTCAATATATAATGGAGTATGACAATGAAAAAGTATGCCATGTTACAGTTTGGAAAATTGTGGCAAAAGAGCAGTTGGTTTGCTTTATATCAGTATATATATATATATTTATGAAAAATACCAGGGACTTTTTGCTTATTATCTTACTTTATTTGCATACTTCAAATGCAATTTAAGAATTCATATTGTGTTCATAGCAAATAAATAACAGATATTGAAATTCAAAGTGAATGCATTATAGGCAATAAATACTTCTTATTTTTATATAAAATGAATTACATTACTTTATGTATAATTAGAACATTTTAAAGAACTGCCCACCTCACCAAGAGGAATCAAATAGTTACTACCACTTAATAGATAGATATTGAAATGCTATTCAATGTTTTCATAAAATAATTGTCTAATGAGAATATTGTTATGGGGGTTAAAAGGATTTAACACAAAGCATAAATTTGAAAAACATTTTTTCTAACATATTTTAATTTCTTGAACACCCCCCTTAATATTCCAGGACCTCTAGCTCCTTTTAAAACAAAAGTGAAGTCCTTTGCCCATTTTTTAATTGAGTTGTTTATCTTCTTAGAGTGGATTCATGTAAGTTCTTTATATATTTTGGAGATCAAACCCTTGTCTGAGGTATCATTGGCAACTATATTTTCCCATACAGTTGGTTCTCTTTTTATTTTAATACTGTTTTCTTTAGCCATGCAGAAGCTTTTTATTTTGATGAGATCCCATTTGTTTATGCTTTCCTTTATGTCCCTTGCTCCAGGGGACATATCAGTAAAAATGTTGCTGCATGAAATATCTGAGATTTTCCTGCCTATATTCTCCTCTAGAACTTTAATGGTGTTACGACTTATATTTAAGTTTTTTTTCCACCTTGAATTTAATTTTGTGTATGGTGTAAGTTGGTGCTCAAGTTTCATTTTTTTGCACACAGCTGTTGAGACAGCATGGATGAAACTGGAAAACATTATGGTAAGTGAAATAAGGCAGGTGGTGAAAGACAAATACCATATGATCTCATCTTTAACAAGAACCTAAACAACAAAACAAACAAACAAGCAAAATATAACCAAAGACACTGAAATAGACAGGGTGACAGTGTCCAGAGGGGAGAGGGGAAGGAATTTCAGGGGAAAAGGGGAAGGGTTTACAGGAACAAGTATAAAAGACACGTGGACAGAAACTAGGGTGGGGGCGGAAATGAGAGGGAGTGGGGGAGGACTAAGTGGGTGGGCTGGAGTAAAAGAAAACTGTACTTGTCAACAACTAAAATAAAAAAATAAATAAAACAAAAGTGAAAAATATGCTTGGTTTTCTTTCCTTCTCTAATATTTTCCTTTCATTTGGTTACCAGATAAAATTTATATTTTTTATATCTGGAAATAAAAATTTATTGTTTCCAAACTATCTTAATTTCAGATTCGATGACAGCGAATCAGGTAAAGAGATCCTCTTAAGGATGTGCTGACACTGAATCAGAAGGTGATTTCATCTCAGTACGAGAAATTAGACCCATTACCTTCAACTGGAATCGAAAAACCACCCTGGGAAATCTTGTCCAGGTGAAATGAGTGTAGTCAAATCTAAGGCAAGGTGCATGAGGACATCTAAAAGTATAACGTGATGCAAAGTATTTTAGTATGGCCTATTAGTCACACCTAGAAGACTGTTTTAAAAGTCTAGACAGATAATAAAAATAGCTACTAGAGAAAATAAGGATTCTAGATGCCCGTGGAATTTTCCTTTGCTGGGAAAGTGATTTAAACTATAAACCACCATCAAATAACTTTAAAATGAGTTAATATTACTAGAGAAGTCACATTTAAATATTTTCTTAAAATGTGCCCAGATTAGTCCTCAGAACCCTATGACTTTACCCTGCTTTAGACAGAACCATTAAAAAACGAAAGCAAAAAGAAAACAAACCCCTCCATGACCTTCTATTGTAAATACTCTAGGAGGGACTTGCTATTTAGTTTAGGAAAACAATTATCTCTCCTTGTAACTTATGCAGATCTAGAACTTTATGTGTGTACTTTATGATTTCTTTTACTTTGGGGAAAGGTGTTACATCCAGGTTATATATCTATTTATCTCTGTGTGCATGTATCTATTAATCTGCCCACCTATCTCTATATACATTTAGAAGCCAATCCTTGGAAAAGATTATGTTAAAAAGTAAACTGAGCACACTAAAACTTTCAGCTTATTTGAGCACATATGCGTTGGACTTCTGCACTGCCAAACAGCAGGTGGTTAGGAACCCTGCACTGACAAGAGCTGTGGGAGAGGGAGAGTTTATACAGACGATGGGGCAGCGAAGCATTGGCTATAACCTAAGCAGGTGCCCTAACTGGGAAAGCTGGCCATTTGTGATTGATTGTTCCTGTTTGATTTTTCTCAGATTGCATTGACTCTGACTTACATTTTGATTTGCTTACATAGGCTAGCAAGGCATTAGAGTAACCTGAGTCTAATGGAGTCCTTGTTTGTCATTTCTTGGCCTTTTGCCTAAGACCAAGTCTAATGGAATCAATGTTTAAATACTTTTAGAGTTAAAAAATGGGAGCAATTCTCTGGTGCCTGTACATTCTTCATTTCCTGACACTGGGGATTAAGGCACACCTTGGTCCCCACCCTTTGCACTGTTTACTTAGTTTCCTAATTTCTGCTAAGCACAGTCACCCCCAGGATCAATTGAACAATTAATTTGAACATTAGAGAAGCATGAAATCAAGCTGCATATGCTGTAATGCTGGGGAGTGGAATGAATAAGAATATTATAGAGCTAACCCAGTCAAAGCTAGCCTCGGCATTTCTACTTAACTTGTTATGTTCTGTACTTGTGTTTGAAAAAAATGATCATTCCATGAAGATGAAACTCCAGGGAAAACTGGAAGAGATTAATTTGTGAGGTCAGAATAGGAGCATATGACCTGTGAAACTTGATAGAAAAATGACTCAAGATAAATGCAAGAAATCGTTTCTAGCTAAGAACTTGAGATTTAGAAAGTGTGTAACAATGCAACTACAAAAGTCAAGATTATAATTTAGAATCAGGGGCTCAGTCTGAAGAATTAAAGAAATAAAAAAAGGCTTACTTATAGAGATATTTACAGAAGTATCAGAGTTTGACCAGAGCACCTACCTATAATATGAAGGTTTTTCATGAGAAAAACATCTGTCACTTTATATCAGCACTTGACAAGACCTCTCAGTAAATTATTTAACTGTTGGGTAATTTCAGAAACTAGTAAGAACATATAAAAATATAATATGTATTAGTTCATGCACTGACATTCACCAATATCTCTAAAAATCTTATATTAAAAATACAAACAGAGGAAAGAAAGCAATTAATTCATCTCAAAGATGTTTGTATCTATATTTGGAGGAGGGAGTAAAAGCAAAATAATTCCTTAAGGAAATTATTTTTATGACATACCTGTTTTTCCCTGCCATATCTAGCCATAGAGAACTCAACTAAAAGGACAGTTTATCTTATAAAAGATGGATATGTTCATCAGAAAAGTGAATTTGTATCGATACCAAGTGTTTCTTTCTTTTTAAAGATTTTATTTATTTATCTTCAGTGGGGAAGGGAAGGAGAGAGGGAGAGAAACATCAATGTACGGTTGCCTCTCATGCATCCCCTGGTTGGACCAGGCCTACAACCCAGGCATGTGCCCTGACTGGGAATCGAACAGTTGTTTCATTCCCAGGCCTGTGCTCAATCCACTGAGCTACACCAGCCAGGGCTCAAATTTTTTTTTTTGGAACACTTTTTAAATTATTAAATTAGTAAATAAACATATTTGAAAATTAAAATTATGTAATCTATGTGACTAATGGTAAAAATCCTTTTATCATTCCTAACACTCCTTATCTGTTCTGAGTCAACTGCATTGGCCACTGAACTCTTCTACCTACCTTCACACTTTTAAATAATACCTTTATACTGACATTCTGTGATTTTATTCAAAATTAGGACTTATCCACGATTTCCTACTGCAAAAGAGGAGGGTTCTGTTTCTTGTCTTTATACTCCATAAATACTTCTCATATGCATCCACTCCAGATACGGCTATTTCACATGTGTGGGGAAGCCATATTAGTGTTAAAGTGATTTGTAACAAAGGTGTCACATTGCACTTGAGGATCACATTTCTTCTTTTATGTAATGTGCTTTTCCCTGAGTTAATATTTGTTTTCCTCTTTGGCTTAATTTGTACTAATGAATTTCAAATATTTTTCATAAAATTCCTGTCAATATAGTAAAACATGGTAAGCTAAAATTTTGGGGTTTTATGCATTTTATTATTTTTCATACAATAATTTCCCATAACATTTTCTAATATTTTATTATTTTGCCCCAATGTAGATAATCTCTTTCTGAACCTGTTGTATGCTCAGGGCTTTATTTCTCTTAAATCTTCTTGCCTCATTTAGTAATAACCATCTGCTCCAGGTTCCACTAGGACCTGTGAGGTTTCACAGAGACTACTGTTTTGTGGGCTCCCTCTTTACATAAACAATTCCCTTAAAAATATATAACAGAATTCATGGATGGCTTTAATTTAAAGTTGCTTATTAATGAAAATTTAAAATAATTAATAGACAAAATTATTAATCATTACTAATGATGTGACATCATTCATTTTGTTGTTTTTGAATATTGGTTTTCAAAGTCTCTCTCTGAGGTTGTTATGGTGCTTCGTTGATGACAACAACAAAAGTACATCTTATTTGGGGAATGTATGAAAACAAGAATGATGGTTTGCTGTCTCATCATGTTGAATTTATCAGTCGACATATGGAGTGTAGTAAACACAAAATAATACATTATCCAACTGTATCTCTTCTTGAAGTCTGTGGGCCAGAGCTATTTCATCCCTGGAATGTCAACTCCTTCAGTGTTGACCATACCCTTATCTTTCATTACAACCAGTGAGATGCCTATGGGAGATAAAATGAGGAAAATCCATCCTTCTTTCAGTATGATTTAAAATCCAACTGGGAGAGTACATCATGAATGCATTGGTTGAGGCCAAGTGCAGATAATAATTAGCAGGACCTGCTGACACTGCAGAGCAATGGCTTTGTACCCTTGGAGGTACAAAGCATTCAGACACTCATGCAGAATGCTTGATGAATCACAGAGCATGTGGGGAGGGTGAGGTTAATGAGCTACACATTAGCATCAGAAGAACTACAGGTAAAGGACACCTACTCCCACCTCTGCTGCCTGTAGGTGTCTTGACAAAAGGTGGCATGACAGTCAGCACACAGACAGAACAGATGAGAGCCAACATAGTGACACAATTTTAGTCCAAAGGCCAACAGTGGACAACCTGTAGTAAGGAGTCCTGTACTGATCTTGCACCCAGTGTGAGAGTCCTGCAAAGCCAGCCTGTCTGCAACAAGCCGGCAGGCAACCCAGTGTAATGTGGTTTTATGAAATTTGGGTAGGGATGTCCTATCCCTCCAAATAGAAGGGTCATACTTGTCAAACAACCCTCCTAGAACTTGGCTCTGGCAGCACATTCTCATGGTAATCTCAATGGCATGGGTCCCAGAACTACTCACAGTGTTTGGTAAAACCCATCCATAGGAAAAAGTGGTTACTGGGGTCCATGTGGACCCAGATTCAAGCTCAAGGCAGCCTACCCAGGTAGTACTGCAGCCTCTGGCAGGCAAGTATGCTTATCTGTCACTTTTAGGCTTAGCCCCCTTGTCTTCAAACTCAACATGTTCAAAACTGAACTCATGAATAAACTTTGCCTCATCACAAAGACAGCATTCCTCATCTCAGCAAGTGACATGCATGGAACGTGTTAAACAATTTAGAAACCTAGGCATTATTCCTAATACCTCCATCTATCTCCATTCCAATGACAAATTCTTCAATATTTTAATCTATTTCACCTCCTCAAGAGATCTAATTATCTTCATCACCATATGTTAAGAAAATCAAGCTACCATTATACTGCATAAACTATTGTAATGGATCCCTAACTAGTTTGCCTCTAACTATCCATCCAAGTAAAAGTGATCTTTTTAAAATGGAAATTTCATCAAGTCATTCATATCCTTTTCATACTCTTAAGCTTCATTGACTAACCAACGGTATAAGATAAAAATAAAGGTGTTAAGTTTACTGGTGCATTGATTGATTTTTCTACATTTATTAAAGCACATATGTATACTAATAAGAATGCGTTATCACTAGAGAGAAGTGAAAATGCCAAAGAAACATGGTAGATAGTGGCTGTATGAAATCATGTAGTAAATTAGTGAATGTGACCAAGGTCAAAAGTGGTGGGTTAGACTTTGGTACAAGCAGAACTTCTTTCACTGGAACACAAAGGGAAGCAAAGAATGGAGGAGTAAATTCTCGAACATGTTATGATGATGAGGTTTCTAAATTTAGTAACAGTAAACTGTGTTCCAGAAGATTTCAAAGATAAATCTTTCATTATAAGAGTAAGTGGTGTATAAGTAAAGTCATAGAAAAGGAAGGATGAAATTTTTAGAGGAAGGTGAATGGACCAACAGTTAACAAAAACTTTATCATCAGCAAACGCATAGTTCCAAGGCATGGTAAATGTGTAATAAACCCTTACTAGTCTTATAATTATTTGGCAAAATGGCATAGAGTTAAAGCTAAAAATCTTCAAAATGATCACTTCTTTGCAATCATTTTTTGGTATGATGCTGTGAACAATAGTTAAAATATGAACATCTTAGGTATGGGACTGTGAACATATCTTGCACTCAAAAGGGAATGATTGTATAGTTCCCTTAATCTTTGAATACTGAAATCAAGGATATACCAGGTATAATACAAATTGAAATAACTACAAGTCTTGTTGGCCCTGTGTCTCTGTAAGAGTATTTCAAATCACAGCAATACTTATTCATATGACATTTATTTATACAACCCCGAACATCAACTTTGCAAATGGTAAAATTAGTGCATATTTGCATAAGTCTCTTGTTTGATGAGAGTCAGACTTTTCAGATTTTTTCTTTTCAGAAAACATGAAGCCATACAATATCCAGTGTTCAGCCCAAGAAGTGGTATCCAATGTCCCATTGTGGTAGAATGTATCTTTTTTGAAGACAAAGATGGATTTATTTCATTAAGAAAATTACTCACTTGTCCCAAGTTGTCTGTAATATAAGTCAAAAATAGAAATAACATAAATACAAATTAAGCTTTATAGAACAAGTAATATTTATAGCTCAATAAATTAATAAAATATCATTTTACTATTAGCAACTGTAATGTTAATATAGTGGCTAAAACTATAATAGTTTTATATTCTTTTTTTCATCTATAATAAAATATCTGCCAGGTATATTAATGTTGTTTAACATGTTATTTCACATTATAGTCTTATATAAAATTATTTTTGTTATTGGATAACATAAAATTGTGTATACAACCTCTTATATACAGATGTTATTTCAAATACAGTACATATTTTACATATTTTATAAGTAAAGGGCAGAAACATTATTTATTTTTAAAATTCTTATGCTTGGAACTTGTGAGAAACATTATTTGTGAGAGACATGTGTGATGATGTAGCAGTAAATTTTGAGAGTGTCGCACCATGCACTGATTTGTATATGTGTAGAAACTAGTATAGGATTTTGGATGAGAATTTTAAATTACTGACTATAGAAGACTGATGCACTTCAGGAAAGATAATGTCCTAACAGGAAATATTATCTTCTTATTTAGGAAACCATATCAGAGAAACAGTCAAAGCAGCCAGCTGTGGAAGCTTTCTTCAGAAGAGCAAATATGAAATTTTCCTCTCAAATTATTTGAAAAGAAGTTACATTCTGAATACTTATAGATCAAAAAGACAAAAACTCTAGAAAGGTCTAAAATATGCATGTTTTGTAAAATATCCTTAAATATTTAGATCTGTGAAAAACCAAAAGCACATGTTGAGATTTTTTCAAAAGTTTATCTTCTATACATCCCTTTTTTTGTATATAAGCTGATTTGAAAAAAAAAATGGAGGTGTTCCCTAATATAAACCTTGTAATTTGCCTTGGAATATATTTGAATTTTTAAATATGAATACTTTCTTAAAGGCAATGACTCTATTAAATATATTTAGGCATTATTTAGCTTTCTAATTTGTTTCTCTTTCATCAAGTATAAGACATAAATGTGAGAGTATTTATCATAACAGCTGAATAATTTCACCACAGGCAAGTTTTTACTTTTCCCTCTTATTTAACATAGGAGATAATGTTTCTTTAAGATAATGTTTCTTTCTAAATTAAGAGTAAAACTATATTTTATAAAGTTATTTTTCACCAGATCATAAATAATTTATACATATATATACAAATAGAAAAACACACAATATTCCATTTTATAACATTGACAATATCTCAATTTTTAGTATTAAAACTCCTTTATTGAATTGTAACTTACATATATGAGAGGTTCATATCTGGAATGTGAAATCAATGTTTAGAAATTTGTTTCAAATGTACACTTTCATATAACCTACACTCTATCTACATGCATAAATTTTCATCTACCCAGGAAGTTCTCTTGTGCTTCTGTCAATCCCCCTCCAGTATTATTTGAATAATGTCGAGGCTAAAATGGAACTCAGTTCTATCTTACATCATATTGCCGTAGTATGGTATTACTAATAGTGATCTACAGGACAAAACTAAGTAACTGATCCTCTAAGACAAGTATAATACCAGCAATGATAACAGCATGAGACAAACTACAAAATTTGCCAAATGAAATATCTTGTTCAAACTCATAATTAACTGTTCTGTGGAAATAAATTATTCTCGTTAAACGTAGAACTACTTTAGTTGAGATGATGGTACTGGGTCAAAGTCTTTTTTCATGCATTTTTAATTTGTCTTGAGCTGTGTTTTTTCTAGTGAATGCATAATGGTGCATTGCAAAGAAACAGATGGATTAAGTCAGATAGTTTTCCAATCCAATCAAAGCCAGATTTATGCATTAACAGGTGGAGATCCATTAAGCTGATTAATTTGTGTTGATCTACTTTGCCAGTGAGTCCCCTAAAAAACCCCTGAGAGTACTCTTTGTCTTGTTAATTTGTGAAAAATGGTCACCACAGTCTCATGAATGATGACCTCTTTTCCTTGTTTAACAAGGGTCTTTCTATGTCAAATCCTCAAATTCATCCTGGAAGAATTCCCGCTTCCTATACAAAGCCATGCATTATAGGTACATCTTGCACTTTGTTTCTAAATACAATATTTTTGACTTTGCATAACAATGAACATTTTAGAAAACCTTTGACATGACAACATTTAACAAGTATGTAAGAGTAAGAGGAACTCAAAAACAATAGGAAAAAAGTAACAAATACCCAAAAAGGAGCTTTTTTTAATTCATATGGTGTGCATTCAAAACAGATTTTAACCCAAAGATGTTCTCTCTCAAAACTGGAAATCCTCCCTGAAAACTGTATCTGTGTGTACTCAGCTTTAATTGTGCAACCTACTTATAGTCTGTTCCTTCCATTAGCTTCTTTTTTTTATTTTTTGAATTTTAATTTTTAAAACTTAAATTATTTTATTGTTGTTCAATTACAGTTGTGTGTATTTTCTCCCCACCCCC